>PISX010015922.1:0-47972 GCA_004024625.1 Mellivora capensis
GACGGGACTGGAAGAGATTATGCTGAGTGAAATAAGTCAAGCAGAGAGAGTCAATTATCATATGGTTTCACTTATTTGCAGAGCATAACAAATAACACGGAGGACATGGGGAGATGGAGAGGAGAAGGGAGTTGAGGGAAACTGGGGGGGAGATGAACCATGAGAGACTATGGACTCTGAAATATAACCTGAGGGTTTTGAAGGGGCGGGGGGTGGGAGGTTGGGGGAACCTGGTGGTGGGTATTGTGGAGGGCACACATTGCATGGAGCACTGGGTGTGGTGTAAAACTATGTATGAATTCTGTTACACTGAAAAGAAATAAAAATATATATATATTAAAAAAAAAAGATTCTATTTAGTAAGCGTTGGGTGGGGGAGAAAGGAGCTCTTATCCTAGCCTCCGCATATCCATAAAGAGCTTTTGAGGTCAGCAAAGAAGGAAAGCAAGAGTTTGTTTTGTTAACATTTTATTTATGAGAGAGAGAAAGAGAGCACAAGTGAGGAAGGGCAGAGGAAGGGGGCGAAGCAGACTCCCCACTGAGCGGGGAGCCTGACATGGGCTCCATCCCAGGACTCTTGAGATCATGGCCTGAGTCAAAGGTAGATGCTTAACCAACTCAGTCACCCAGGTGCACCAAGAGTTTGGTTTTGTTTTTTGTTTTTGTTTTCTGGGAATTTTTTTTGGTTTGTTTTTGTTTTATCTTGAGCTTTAATCTCTGACAAGACGGATGACTTCAACATCACTGTTGTTATCCATCCAGATGGCAGTGGTCTTGAGGACAGAGTTCATTTCCTCTTTTCTGAAGCAGAACAGCAGAGGACACAAGGTATGTGTTTGATAACCACTTGCTGATGGATTCTCTTGCTTCATTTCAGTTCCGTCCTTAAACAGAATGTAAAATGCTATTTGATGCCTGAAACATAGCAACACTAAGTATTTTTATAGATTCGGTACCATGGACCTTGTGATATGAGGACCCAGTAAATTGCTCTAAGGATACACTGCCATGCAGGGCAGTGCCTCTCACTTGCTTTGCCTTGCTTACATAAGCACAGACCCCATCCCCTAGCACCTACATTTATTAAAGATGGAAGAAATACCTCTTAGTGCTTGTACCCAAACCTAAAACGGCTGGTGCACTGCACAATAACAGTCTGGTGTTCCTTATCCCTCTTCTTCTATTAATAATACATTAAACCTCCGTTATAAAAAAAAAAAAAAAAACTTAGAAAAAAGAAAAAGAAAAGATAATGATTTCTTGACAGATCTTGAATGAAAGGCTTTAGCACAGCTTTAACTGAACTTGACACACCATTTTTTAATGTGCACATCCCTTCTCTTTCCCAATCTCTTCATACTTAATTGAGAAGTCCCAATTAGGGATGAAGCAAAGAGTTTAATGAACCTCCCCCTAAAATCATTAATTCAAAATATCTGATGTTGATTATGCTTTTTTTTTTTTTTTTTTTTTTTTTTGGTGACAAGTACTCTCCCCTGGTGATGTCTGCATAGAAATGGGCTGAATAGCCATGTTTTGTGAATAGAACCCACACTGTTCAAATTGGAATGTTTTATTAATCACAGTTCTTAAAAGATATTGAACATTGGAGGGGGTAGATCAGGAAATAAATAATACATACTCTTGAAATGGCCCTGAGATGAGTAGCTGTTCTCTTTATAAATATTACAAACCTCACATAATCCCTTAGGTAAAGACACAATATTCAACACACATAATGATAAACAACAAAAAACCCCGCATTTTAATTTGAACCAGAGTAACCGTGGTTGTGGTTTGCTCATCCTCTTAATACAATATTTCCATAGGTCTTATTAACTAGTCTATTAGTAGCCCCAAATAATAGATGATTATCCTGAGATACAACAATCGACCCACATAGTAATGCGTTTGGTCACTGTCAGTGATTAAGTGATATGAAATAGAAGAGATAATTCACATGCAGAGAAGGTTATTGTATCATTTTCTGATCATGTCTAATACCAAATTTGTTGGACATACATGTTTTTATAGCTTCTTTAATCATTTACCTATACAAACAGAATCTGGGTGTTTCTGAGATTCAGAAAATATTTTTTATTGCATTTATTCTTTAGTAAGAATTATTATGGCATACATTAGCACTGTGAAACTAATTGCTCTAATTAGCAACTCCTGTCAGTGACAAACTAACACAGAGTATTCTGTTTTCCACAACTGCCATTAATAGTTTGTTTAAAAAAAAATAAAAATGAAGAAAGAAAAAGAGTTTTCAAGTAGCCATTGATTTCTCTTTGACCAGAAAGACTCATGTTCCTTTTTTCCCTGACTTTTGGCTCCAGCTGCTGAGATCAGGGGTTGGTACTAGGGTACCTCACATCCCAAGAACCTTTTCTCCCCAGTGGTTTTTACATTTCTGTCTTCTATTTTCACACTGATCTCCCAAGATCTTTATAGCTAATTATCTGTTGACATATTTTAGGCTTGTCTTTTCAAATAGAATGAGGCTGGAAACTATGTCTAATTCATCTCTGTATGACCAATATTTGAGCCTGGGATCATATCTTTTTATAATGTCTTTATACAATAGTACATTCACAAAAAAGAAAACAAGCTGGTTGGTTGGTATTTGAATGACAAATCAATTTAGGATAAGCAAGTTTTTTTCCTCTGAAAAATCAGAAAAAATTTATATCTACTTATATTACACTTAAGTATAAATGATGTATCATATATTTGCAATTCCTGATCTTGTTCAGAGTGCAATAATAGCAGATAGCCCTTCAAGTTTCTCTTTTAGAGAATCATACTTATGAAGAGACAGATTCTGTTTCATTTTGTGAAAAATTTTTGAGGACCTTACTATGATCAGGTCATCGAGGATACAAAAATATTCAAGATCAGGCACTGTCCTTAACATACACTTTGGAGAACACAGATATAGATATGATGGAAATAAAACAGATATGATGAAATGAAAATAATTTTAAGTAAACATACAATAGCCTTGGTGTTGTCTGAAATTTAAGGTTGTTACACACATTCCTGTAGAACTCACTAGCTCCTTGAGTATAAGATATATGTTTTTATTTTTTTTTTAATGTCTCAATTCCCCACAAGTCCTACAAAGAAAATCATATTATCAGACATTTATCTAAAAAGGATACTCTCTACAAATTTCTCCTCTTTTCTGATATTCTTTCTTGTAGTTCTACAAGCCAGGAACTGGCTCATATAGCCAACTCATATGGTAAGATTAACAGATTTATATCTGTATTTTTCTGCTCATTGTGTGACTGGTACCTCAGTGGGAATAACACACAGAGGTCAAGAGGCAGATGTTCTCTTACAAATTGCTCAGCTTGTTCAAAAGGAATAGGGTGTTTGGCAAGGGAAGAAGTCAAATTAACAAAATTTATTTAGTAATACTCTGAATATTTTATCTGTCAATGCTTTATTTTCCAATAAGTTGAAATTTCTACAGAAGTAGAAATACAGTCACAAATTGAAAGAGTGACTGGGTGGATAAACACTTTCTATTTTGTGTATAAGAGCCAACAACATCAACGGGCACAAAATAATTACAAAAATGAAATGAACTTTAATTAATTTGCTGCCAAATTTGCATATCTGTCTTTTTTATTAGGGCAGGGGAGAGAGGATTGTGTGTTGGAAAGGTAGGGTTATAAATGCACTTAAAATAGCATTGCAGACATCACAAATCAAAGTGCTTTTTTCTGAAACTGGCCACTGTCTGGTGTTTGGTAATGATGAAGTTTTAGAACATAAGTGAGGTTTGGTGGGGTGAGGTCAGGAGCGGATGACCAATAAAGAATTCTTGAGACATCTTTACTGCAAAATGATGGTTTATTAAAGCAGGGGACAGGACCTGTGGGCAGAAAGAGCTGCTGCCCTGGGGCTGTGAGGAGTGGCCCATTATATACTTGCAAGTTGGGAGGGGGTCAGGGATGACATAAGTCTCTAAGGAATTTTGGAAGAAAAGTTTCCAGGACCTTGAGGGGCTAGCTATTGTTGGGAAAAAGGTTATTCATCACCAGTAATAAACCTTTGTTATGAGACCCTTTAGATGTATATCAGTGGGCCGTAAGCTTGGGAATGATTGTCAACAGGTATCTTGGAGGGTTTAGAGATAAAGGAAGTTTCCAAAGGAATTGTTAAAGTAGACTTACAGGATCCTGGTTGGGGGTAGGAGTCAGTCAGGGTAGGATTGCCCTTTGCCCTTAGCAAAGCTTAAGGTGGAAGTAGTTGAGTCCCTAGAGGGATGTCACCCTGCCTGTTTCAAGGGCTTATCAGTGGGTAAGGAACTTTAATAATTTTTCTTCTGCCTCTGTTTCCCACATCATTAAGGTTAGTCCCACATTATCATTTCCAAGCACTTCATGGTGAGTTCTGTGTTTGAGTTGATTGAAATCCTTCTCCCATCCTGTGTGTGTGTGTGTGTGTGTGTGTGTGTGTGTATGTGATGTGATTTCGGGCGAGCAAATCCTCCCCAGGAGCTAGGCTAGAAGTACTGGACAGAGAAACTCTACCCATAGTGTGGCAGAAGCCTCTGGAAGGTACCCTGTTTCACAAAATGCATGGCAACAACCTAGCAAATCCCCACCTGATTTGCTCTTTTATAGAGTGAGTGCTCCCCTGGGAATGAGAAAACTTACCCCCAAATCTTTTGTTAAACTCTCCTTGGTTGTGCTTAAAGCGCATGGGCTGGTGTCTGTCCTTGGGTTTTCTTGGTTTGTGTACTGTGTTGAGAACCTAGAAGATATGGGCAAGCTACCTTCTCCCCCTGCATTAGAGAACATGTTCCATAGACTCCAATAACATGCACACCTTCTCCTACTTCCTCACAAAGCCCTTTACATCTTCATGAAAAGTTAAGGAGTGGAACCCTGAGTTCATTTTGATTCATGAATATGAATGTCCACAGAACTTCAAATAAACTCGTCTTTGCTGACTACTGCAGTTCAGTCAACACAGTGATCTTGGACAAGTTACAAAACCTCCCTGTGCCTTAGTTTACTCATCTGTAAAACGGTGCCAGTGATGTTCCAACCTTAGAAGGTTGTTGTGAAGATTAAATGAATGAGCATATGGTAAGGGCCTGAAATTTGCCCTGGCAAATAGGGAGCATCTGATGTATTTAAGATATGTTGCTGTTACTGCTTCCTGGGGCCACTGAATGGCATTCCTTTGAGATCTACTATATTACTATAGGAATGGGGACTGAGAAATCCCTGCATCCTTGAATTCCTGATCCAGGAGCTTGACAAGCTCTTTTCTACTCCCACCTTTGGTAAAGAGCATCACCCTCTTCTCTGGTCATTCATGACCTGGGGGGTACTGAGCCCGTCTCTTCCAGACCACAGTGATCTTCTCTCCCCTGTTCCCCATCACAGGTACCCTGCACAGCTTATCATATCACCTCTTAAAGGGGGCTTGTGCTTCTGTGCTGCTGTCCCACCTAGACTGGGAAGTCCCGCCAGCTCTTGGTGTTTTATTATGTTGAAATTCTTTAATCTTTACAGTTCACACATGCAGAATATATGGAGGATTAGTTAGGCATTATCTGGTGGGAAATACATTGTGTGTGTGAGGGGGGGCTACTGGAGGGGTTCATATTCGTCTTCTTGCCATGTGGGCACCAGAATTTGATGGTAATTGCACACTGTACCCTCCCTGCCCTAAAACCTATATTTAACAATCCCCGAAGGGGCTCTGAGAACTGTACATAAAGGCAATAAAAATTAAGTAACAATGGCTAAACCCAGTTGATAGAAATAACTCTGTGTAGTTTTCTAACTTAGCATAATTATGTATTTAGCAAACTATAAATTGATGTTGGAAATGTGCAGAGATGTTTCTTTCATTGTTAAAGCACTGCAGAGGCTTTCAAACTACTTTATTCTATTCTATTTTTAATATGTTATTTTTTTTTACCTACATGCCTCCTTCTTCTAACAAAATCTTGTGCTAAGAACCAAGTACATAAACAAAAGAGAGAAAGAGAAAGAGAGAAGTGTGTGGGCAAGTGAAAGGCCTAGAGAGCTGTTCTGTCTAAAGAGGGAGCATGAGTGGCAGTCCTCTAAGATCTCCCCGTCATCTCCTGGGCACCATCCATGGATATTTAGTGAGTAGTGGAACCTACTGGTTTTAAAGAGAATGAGTTGTGGAATGGAACAAGTCTTGGTTCTGTCACTTACATGCAAAAAGAATATGGAATGAATAAGTCACAGGAATAAAAGGCACAGTGAGAGATATACTCAATGATACTGTGGTAGCATTGTGTAGTGATAGCCATGCTTGTGGTGAGCACAGCATAACATATAAACTTGTGGAATCACATATTGTACACCTGGAACTAATGTAACATTATGTGTCAGATATAGTTAAAAAAAAAAGAAAAAGAAAATTATTGGAAAGTCTTCTGACACCTGTGAGCTACAAGATAAGATAATAGTCAATATATTATGTTCAAGTGTTGGGAGAATCAACCAATATGTGATACAGGATAGAGCATGTCCTCCTACCAGATAGAGACTATTATTCTTTTCTGTGTTTCACGTCACAGGAAGCCATGTGGGAGCCACATGCTTCCTTCCGTAACATGATTGTCACACAGGTCCTAGTGAAGAAGACAGAAAGAGATCCATCATCCCTTATACCTGATGCTCATGGTTCCTAATGCCCCACCTGTTTTACCACAGCAAGTCCACGAAGTGCAGACTAAGAAGTCTATCAAGCAAAGGCGTACCTCCTGGCTGGTATTCACTGCTCTAGTGTAAGCCTCATCTCCTGAGGATGACACCAAAGTGGTGAGACACATCTGTACCATGGCTCACTCCTTATTTTTTATTTTTATTTTCACTCTCGGATTTCCTTGAAAATACCCTTACACAGATGATGAAGACATACTACAAATGGATCTCGGTATAAGAGAAAACTTGCACTACTCAGACAAAGGGAGGAAAATGTTTTTTCATAACTGCTTGTGGCTGGAGTTCCACAGAAGAATTGTCTTAATTGGTTAATGGTCATTACCAACATGACCTGATGATCCAGGTAGCCCAGGGACTCAGGACTACCCTGGGACTCACCCAGGCAGGTCAGAGTTCTGCATTCATCATCATTGCCACCTCTAGACCTCCACATGTCTTGCTGATTTCAGAAAGTGAGTAACACAGTGTGCCTTGGTTATGCTCAGACAGGAGTCCTGCAGGGTAGGGTTTCTTGGACTTTAAAGGGCCCTGACATTGAATGACACAGCTCTCAACAGCCACACCCAGTTCTCTCCTTCTGGGTACACAGCCAGTTGGAAGGATCTGAATGACTTCTGGCATGAGGTGATATACTGAATACTGGAAACACAGTCACTTTTAGGATGTGGACTCTATCATTCTTTGATAATTTTCATAAATTAAGCACACTAACAATTTTTATGCTCACTATTGTAGAGTATATGGGCCCTGAGCAGAGCACACAGCAAAGCTCACTTAGGGCTTAAGAATGGAACCACTTTAAAGATAACTTTTCAGTGTGCACTGCCTGTAATTAGGAATGCTTCAAATGAGGTTTCCTTCCCCCTTTCTCGGGTGGTTTGCTGGGACGGAATTTGGGGTGGTCTGTAAATTGCAATCTGCTCTCTTTTCTATTTTCTTTTAAATTACTAAATGGAAGTTTTGCACCTTTGGATCTGTTGGTAACCTTGGGGCTCTGCCAGGGGGAAAGGAGAGAGATTAACTCAGAGTTCTCCCCTGGCAACACGGAGTAGTTTGCAGAGATGCAAGGGTGGGCAGAAAGTCATCCTGGGCCCTGTAGTCCATCCCATTTCCCCTGGGCCTTTCTTTTCTGACTGCAATTTTCACCTCACCCAGGTGTGAAAACCTTTCCTGGGGAGAGGAAGATGCAAGCTCCTCTATCCACACTAGGTCGAAGTCACTGTCCTCCTTGTTACTGAGGAAATGGGTCTGTGGCTTGGCCTCTGATTTTGCTCAGACATTTGAACTATTCATACTCTATTAGACACATATGAAGGAAGGAAATTGGACTTTCTCAGGTTGCAGATGTATCAGCAGGGATGTATGACTGAAAATTAATTCCCTGACACAGACACACAGACTGATGAAGACAGCAGTTTCCTGAAATACTGAGATACATTTAATTTTATATATATATATATATTATAACACATGATCTCAATGTTACATATTTTCCCTGGTTCAAAGTGCTATTGATATTTTGATAATGGGAACTAGAATATTCCGTTTTCACACACATACACACAAACCACCTTTCTTGTTAATTAGTCAAGATGTCAAGAAATTGGTCAGTGTGTCTACTAATGAAAATACCCTAATGAAATCTATGGATCTTTTAATGAATACAGAATGTCACTTAACTATGAAGTGCTGGATGAACTTATGCCTTTTGAGATCTAGAGTTTAGTTACAACCAAAAGCTGAAAGTCCCTTCTCTTAGTGTTTTTATGTTTTGCTAAAATCTACTTTTTTATAAGCTTTTTTTTTCTTCCATCCTTATATAATAATGGTGTCAGCATTGCTAATCACTCGAGATTTGTTCATGATGCATTTGGTAGATGCCATTTTTAAGCCAGCCTTGCTTATTTTTAAATCTGATCTTGTTTTTCATTTTTACTCTTACTATGCTGAAGTCTCATGAAGTCTCTGGTCATTAAATTTTATATGTTACCATTATCCATGCCATCGAGAGTAAGTTTCTTTATTTTTCTGATCCCTTGTCTACTTGCTTGAAAGAAAGTAGCATATCCTTTATCTTACATCATTGTTTTGATGAGCAAATTGCTGATACATATTAGACAAGGTCAAAACCTGTGAACTAATTATACAAATTTGTAATTATACAAATTTGTAAGACTATTGCTACTACTGTGTTATTATATACACCCATATTATGCTTTGTAGCAGAAGCAATAATCTAATCAAGATGATTAAAATCTGTAACATAGAATAACATTCAGAAGATGCTCAAGGTATTGACTGAAAGAAAGACTGAAGGATTTAATAAAAGTTGGCAGGATTCTCTTGACTGTGTGTCAGAGCCAAATAATTGGGATCTTTCTTAGCTGCAAACACTTGATATCAGAAAGGACTTTTGGAAACCATGAACCATGTTGGTGAGAAAAGGCAGGAACAAAGAATCAGCAAGACACAGAGGTTACAGACATCCCCCAAATGCATCCAAGAACAGCTTCTCTTCAACTCCAGCAACAGCCCATGGCAGGGATGAAGTCAGAGATGAAAAGCAGTAGTTCTTTAAAATTCTGAGTAATATTGGTGATGTGAGGTTTGTGGTCACCTATATGCCAGATCTCTACATCTCTCTGGGTTTTAAACAAATTGCTTTGTAGAATGAGTCTTGAAAGGGATTATAGCAGACCAGCCAGTCTTATTACAAACATATGAAGCAGCTCATTGTACCCTCAAGAATGGTTTATCACAACTGATTTTGGGGTGTGCATACACACCCCTACTATATTTCCTTCTGAAAACCAAAGGCATTATAACCATAGGCTAGTGTTTCTGAAAGCAATTCGCTCTACAACTTAATTCACTTTGTTTAAGATAAAATCTGGAATAGCAATTAAACAAAGCACCCTGTAGTTGTTAGAACAATGACAGGTTACTTACATTGTGCTTATTGGTGCATAGAACGAGGAGAGAAAATGTGGATAAATGAAGCACGGAAAGGAGGAAGGAAAGAAAGAAGCAAAGAAAGGAGGAAGTAATTGACACCACTCTGGCTTTAGACTGTGTTATTTCTGGGTTGAAAGGATCACTGGGAGAACCAATAGGAAAAGGAGGTGCATGGTTGCAGTGGAATCTAGACAAAAAGGTCCTCCTTTGAGATATTTTCAGATACTAAGGTACTTCTTCATTTGTTAGAATATGGAGATTTGCTGAGCAGTGACCACTGATGGCTTTCAGAGTTCATGACCCCTTCAAGCTACAGAGTATATTTACCTTGATCTTTGAGTATGCCCATGGGGGTGTAGCGGCTCCATCTCCCTCCCTGTCCTATAGGAAGGAGCCATTTGGAAGTTCTCAAAGCAATCTCTTGTACATAAGCAACTCCTTAATTGTTCTCCTTTTCTCTTTAACCCGCTAATATGAAAATAGATATAAAAATATAAAAACTATTTCATACTATCCAAACATGAAGTGAACTTTCTTGAATCTGTCTATCTCTGTTTTGTGCTAGGCATGTGGCATCATGATTGGAGAAGTATGGTAGAGTAACAGTATAAGAATAAATTCCATGCTTGAGCTTGAGGAATTAATGTGTTGAGACCTGTGCATAAATGGTAAAAAAAATAAAATAAAAAGGGGATGCTACAGTGTCTATTACACATGTAGTAGACTCTAAATTACCCAAGGGTTGGTAGGGCTTAGAGTCAGGTATGTGAGGGGAAGCCTGATAGAGGAGACTTCAATTCAGTATATATGTATCAGATACATATCTCTCCTATCTCTTCCTAAACACTTAGGACATCAAGATGAGTCCATCGCAGCCCATGCTTTCTGTTTGCTTATAAATCTTTAAAAAGGGATTGAACAAATAGGAAAATGAAGGTAAAAATATAATTAGTAGATGGGCTATTATTTCTATAAGGGGAAATTAGAAATGAATTGAAGTTGACTCCAGAAACAGCCTGCCTGCAACATTTTAACCCTGGTGCCATTGCTTCCCCCCTCCCTTTTTAAAAAATTATGTTATGCTAGTCACCATACAGTATGTCATTAGTTTTTGAGGTAGTATTCCAAGATTCATTGTTTACGTATAACACCCAGTGTTTTCCTAAATAAAGTTCCAAATACCCCAATATTCTCCATATTGACAGTTGGGAAAGAGATGGGCTGGTCAACTCTATCTGATAATGGACATGTTTTTTTTTTTTTTTCCAGTGCTCTTGGTCTTTTTGAAATCTCATTTCCATGGGTTGAAACATTCTGGAATGCTTTCCATAATTTTATTTATTTATTATTATTATTTATTTCATTATTATTTATTTATTATTATTTATTTCATTATTACTCAAAAGACCTTTTTGTTCATAGAAGGCAAAAATTGGAAAAAACAAGTTTGAAAATCTCAGTGGTATGGAAACCAAGACCTACTATTCCTCTTCATTTGCCTCTCCTTGACATGCCAACAAAGTATTATTAAGCACTATTTCTCAGAGAAGTGAGAATCATGCTTGGCTTGTATATCAGGAAAGACTTCACAGAGTAGTTGGAATTTGAAAAGAAATCTAAATACAGATTAAGGTTTTCATGGAAGACAGAGTAGAGAGAAGATACTTCACATGCAGAGAATATGAGTGGTGATACAAAGATAAAAGAGTGTGAAACATGATAGGGACAGTGTCTAATTATATTTTGTGGGAGGTTAACCATATATTGATGAAAAAAATGAAGTAAATTCTGAAATGTAGGTGTCAGCCATGTTTTGCATAGTACTAAATGCTAAGATGTGTGTAAAATCCTGTAGACAGGGAGAGAGTCATAGAGGTTTTGTTGGAGGTAGTAATGCAGTTGAAGTTTATCTTCACAAAATTAGTATGGCTGTCATATGTGAATTATCTAGAATAAAGCAAGTAGGTATTAGAGAAACCAATTAGTGAGCTATTAAAGGAGCCAAAGCAAAATATAATAAAAGTATAATTAATTTGATGGCAATGGACAGGATGAAGAGTGGGTGAACGAGATGAGTATCATGAAGATAGAATTCTGCATGACTTGGAATGTAGATTTAGAATATAGTGAATGGCTCTAATGAATGTAAAGAAAAATGGAAAGGTAAGTGAATATGACTCCAGGAACTGGTTGTTTAGGAATAAGAGAGTGCCATTATTGGAAACTAGATAATCAGGTGAAGAAACTCGTTGGATGCATAACCGCATGGAGGGCTAGGTGATTTAAGGACAGGAGTCTATTATTTGCAAAGGCATATTTTAGAATATTCAGTTTGGTGGGAGTGAGAGGATGGGTTGAAAGGGGTAAGTGCTTTGAATAGTAGTTGGTTTATCATTTTTAGAAGCTTTAAAAGGATCATCCCAAAATGGCAGGATACATAGCTTGGAAATAATGGGGCATTGCAATAAACAATGATGATTTGTGAGTACATAACTAAACAGACTTTACGTCTAGCAAATGGCTATGGCCACTGATTTTTAAGAAGAATTTTCAGGGTCATAGAACCTCTTAATTTACATTTGGAAGTCAGTTTTTTTCTCTCCCTCTCTCTCTCTCTCTCTCTCTCTCTCTCTCTCACACACACACACACACACACACACACCAAAAACCAAGAAACCAAAAAACCAGTTCTTACTAATCCTTCTGGAAGGCACACACATATCCACAGGAGAGGAAGGGAGAACTCCATGTATTTTCACTGAGGGCCCCTCATAGTTAAAGGATAAAGACAAGAAAGAACACATATTGATAAAGAAATGTTAATAACTGGAAGGAAATGATAACACTTTTCAGCTTGCAGAACTTGAGTACAATTACCTGACATCTATTTTTTAAGAAAGAGAAGGAAATTTAATTGAATGCACAGTTAGACATCTATCAAAATGAATTTTCTTTAAAAACCTCATATAACAATATCCCATTTCTCTCTCAGCATAATGATTTCTTACCAACAAAGCCTGTCAGTGTTTCCTAGAAGCAATATTGAAGTGACTTCTTGCTGGAAATTCAGCAAATGAACTTTTTCTGCTCCCAGAATCTCTGTCCTCATTAGGCTAGTTAGAAATTCGCCCGGGGCTCGCAGCCCTTCTTCTCTCTGACGGATGCTAAGTGTAGAGGAGCTAATGGACACTTTAACTGTTAGGGGGCTTTCGATTCAATCCCTTGCAGCCTGGCAGCTCATTCTAAGTCCTTTCAGAGAAGCTGCAATCATATGCTCAAATATGATGGTTAAATATGGGCTGGAAGGGAAATAGCATTTTTCCCCCTCATCACTTGAGATACTTGTTAAAAACAGGAAGCCATTCCTGAAGTTTCCCAACTGGCTGGAACCCTCACCCATTCAAGAAGTGACTCTCACTGGATGTCCCTGTAGGGAGTTGTTCCTTGTAAGGAAGAAGGGGGAAAGAAGACCTTTCTCTAGTTCCATCTTTGTTCATACAGACTCCTCCTATGGGCCATAATGTCATATATTTCTTCTTTAAAATACCATCTAATAGCAATTGCTAATAGAATAAAACAGCTTGAAAACAGTTTGAATTTCAAATAAAGGAAAACTGATAAGCACCCTGTAACCATGAACCATGTTTCCAGGTAAATGTGTATTATCTGAACAGGTGTAATCAGCAATTTTCCCAATTACCTTACCCTTCTCTGAACTCTGCCCCCTCCAACCCTTCTTGCCCCAATATCAGCACCAATAAATTGGCCAGTGATTGCTTTCTGTCTGTGTCCCCTGTTTTGGTATTTAGTTGGAAGGTTTTTAAACGATGTTTCTTTGCTGCCACTTCTCAGTTCTCCCCCAAGAAGCCTGGCACTGAAGCTCGATTTTGCAATTCTTGATTGCATTCTTAATCTACAGGTTAAATTTGGTTTGGGGAACATTGCCTTGATGTTTCAGATGGTTTAGATTCAATAATCCACAAATGTCTAGACATTCAAATGAGGTCAGGAGAAAAAAAATCTATTCTTTGAAATTTATTTAGCAATTTCAGACATCGATTGGGAGAATGTGTCTTCCGCAGGCAACTGAAAGAGAAATCTGTACTGGTTCTAAATATGAATCAAAGTGGCAAGACCCACACTGTCTTATCTTCCTAAATGTAAGCCTTTTGGAATCTATAAAGATGCTCCTGTGAATTTGGCTGGTGGTAAAGTGTCAAGACACAATTTATCCAAAATGACTGCCATTGCTGGGAGTCCAGAGCTGAATGTAAAGAGGCACTGTCTTGCAGAAGCATTGGAGTTCAGAATTCAATATTGCTGGGATTGTTTTCTCCAGAATGTCACCTCATGACTTCTTCAAGTCTGTTGACTATTTTTCCTTTGGAAAAAAAAAAAAAAGATATATTTTCTGTGGTGGCAACAGAACTTAGTGGTATAAGATCCAGCTCATGTGTCTCCCAAGACTGTAGAAAAACCAAAGGCTTTTGAATCTGTGGCAATATATATGCTGCTGCTCTGGCAATAGCATGTCTCATTGTTAACTCTGATGGCATGACCTAACATAATATGACACACAGTAGAAGAAGTAATGTGACAAGTGGATCATGCAGGCAATGCTGCACATGAAAAATATGACATCTTATCTGAAACCAATCCTGCTTTTAGCAAAGATACTACCTCAAAGGGCACATCACTTTTGTCCACATCCTTCAAGCTTTTGGATAATATGAGATCCATGTAAAGACCACATTGTCTTTAGGCACAGAAGTAAGCAGTCTTCAGGCAGTAACAAAAGTCAGTCTTTGAGAGCTGACATGCTCTAGCAATCAGTCAGAGGAGATGTAATGAGACAGTGGGAATAAGAGGGGCTGCCTATCTCCTACACTCCCAGGTATCTAGGACTAAGATCTACAACAAAGCAGTCAAGTTATTCCTGAAGAGGTAAGTTGGGATGAAAGCTGTTGGGAAAGCATTAATCTGTTCTCCAAAGATTTCACTGCAGACTTTCAGAACTTGGTCCTAGTTCATTTCCTCATTCAATTAGTATAATTCATGTATATATTACTTGTATCACCCAAGGTCCTGTCAGGAAGATAAAAACCACTCTAAGAATTCCAAACAGAGGAAAATTAAGTATAGAAACATATTTACAAATTGTTGGAAAGGGTTATAGGGAAATATAGAAAAGAGCGGTGCTATCCAGAGATCGGAAAACAGAGGAAGTCACTACCACTAACTCTCGGGGCTAGAGAAAGAAAAGTGAGAAAGTGGAATTAATTCCTTTCCCCAAGACCCAGATACTATTGCAGCTCATATTTTCCCTTTCTCTGATTCTGTTACTAAGACCCAAGCCCAGAACCCAACTGATAGAGGAGTCCAACAAATGTAGTTTCTAGACTTCCAACCCTACAATACAGTGCAGAGGATGTTAGGTATGGCGGGGAGGAGTGGGTTTTAGTGTGAGAAGACAGTATCTGTCATTTTATGCCTTAGTCATTGTATAAAATATAAACAAGGCAAGGAGATATATATATATACACACACAACAAATTGTGAATGCACTACAGGTAAGTAACAGGTAAATGCTCATTTATTCTTAGCTATCTTCATACTCCTGGGACTGGACAGTAATGCCTGATATGCATTTGCATTAGTGGAATGCAGAGGATACAGCATTATCTAAAGATATGACATGCTTAGTTACAGTACACATCAAATGCTTTAATATGGCTTATTCTTTAATCCTATTTGCCAAAGGTTTGCAAATCATTTTAGCAGTATAGTTCTCAAAGTTTGGCTTTCAAATAGTGGGTTAGAACTTGTGTTTTGTTATTTACTGCCTTCTCAACTGAGGCACAATAAATATTGGATATTTAACTTAAAGATTGGCCCTAATACCCATGGAAGAGAGACACATATTTAATGTTACTACAAATCTTGTAGAACATCACACTTTTCTTTCTTTTCTTTTCTTTTCTTTTCTTTTCTTTTTTTTTTTTTAAGATTTTATTTATTTATTTGACACAGAGAGAGAGATCACAAGTAGGCAGAGAAGCAGGCAGAGAGAGAGGGGGAAGGAGGCTCCAAGCTGAGCAGAGAGCCCGATGAGGGGCTCAATCCCAGAACTCTGAGACCATGACCTGAGCTGAAGGCAGAGCCTTCACCCTCTAAGCCACCCAGGTGCCCCACATTTTTCTTTTTAGAGCAACAAAACATAGGGGAATAAACCAAATTATGGAAAATTAAAGAATGTACACTTAATTCACAAAAAGAATTTCCTACAGGAAGCTTTTTTTTTTTTTTTTTAACATGGCACAGAAATGCCTCATTAGATTGATCATCAATGGGAAGTGAGGTGTTCCACTTAGCTGGTTTCTTCACATAAGCAAAGACTACCTTTTTAATTTATTTTTAATCATTGGAATATTTTTAGAGTTTATTGTTTTCCTGCATATAAAATTAATACCTGACAGAGGAGTTGGATCAAGATTGCAAACTTAGGTCATTTTTTTTTTTTTTTAACTTCTATTCCCACTGAAAGTGAACTGAAATGATAAAAATACTATTAAGAAAGAATATTTCTTATTCAAAGCATGAACCTTTTTCACTTCAAAGTGCAAGGTAGGATTATCTTTATTCTGAACATATAGAACTTTTTTTTTTCCTTTAAAGCAGTGCCACAGTTTTAAGTATTTTGTCAATGATCAAACAGCATGTAAAGTGGTATATCCAGAATTTAATCCAAGTCGGTCTGCAACTAAAGGCCATGCTCTTTATTTATTTCTCTTTTTAAATTATTATTGTAGCTAAAATCATCAAGAAGGCATGATTTAAACTAGGGCTTAAAAAGTGGAAAGAATTTTCACATTCAGAATGACAGAGGTAGGAATACTAAAAGGTGAGAAAAGTTAGAAAACAATTCAGAAGCAAGAAATCACATAACATTGGGGAAGGCATCTACTTTCCCTGAAACATATGTGGAGTAGTAATGGGAAATAAGGCAGCCATAGTGAAGATACTTCACCCCAAACTATTTGGGGGAGATGATGGATGTAGACACACTTCTGTAGGAGTTGAATGGCATTAAAGCTGACACATCTTTGTAATCTAGCAATGCATTTTTGGAATGGAAGTGATTATAAAAGTGGTAAGGCACAGTAAGATTTTTTTTGATTGGAGGTGAGTTGTGTGGGGAAGAAAATCAAACTTCATTTAGGGGAATTTTTTTTTAAATTTTTTTAAAATTTATTTATTTGTTAGAGAGAGAGGGAGAGAGAGCGAGTGAGCACAGGCAGACAGAGGCAGAGGGAGAAGCAGGCTCCCCGCCGAGCAAGGAGCCCGATGTGGGACTCGATCCCAGGATGCTGGGATCATGACCTGAGCCGAAGGCAGCTGCTTAACCAACTGAGCCACCCAGGCGTCCCCATTTAGGGGAATTTTTGAAGAAGTAGATAAACACAGCACAAAGACATATATGGCTGACTTAATGCTCATGTTACTAATATTATCACATCAGGAAGTAAGTACACTGTTATTTTCAGGATAAAATGGTAAGTTTAATTTTGAATATGTTGAGAATGAGGGGATTACAGATTATGCAGGAGATGATGTCCAATAGACAATCTGAATTTAGATCCATCAGATAGCTGAGGGCTGGATTTTGGAGTTTTCTATGGGGAAGTGGTCATGTACCCAGTACACAGTAATTGGTCAGATATTAATTAAACTGAATTGAATTGCATTGAACTAAATTGAGTTGAATAGGGTCATCAAGTACATCAGAAAGAAAGTCGTCGAGCAATTAGCAGGAAACCAACATAGTTAACTTGCAGTGTTACAGAGTATAGGAGGAGCAATGAGGTATTACATGGGGGTAAGGCAGGGGAAGTGCTGGGAAGAAGGCTCCGAAAATGGTGCCACAAGTGGTCAGTATGGTAGCCACAGTTCATGGAATTCTGGAATGTGTGAGGGATTTTGCATTAAAATTCCGTTTATTGAGTGTCTAATCTAGTAAATACAGCAAATAAAATAGTGAGATGCTCTCACATGGATGTGGATGCTTCCGGTTTACAAGGCAGCCAGGTGCTAATGGGTCCTGAAGTGAATCCAGTATAGAACCTGCCCTTAAGGAGCTCACATTTGTCCACCAGAGACGGAACAAGTGCAAGAGCAGAAAAGTAAAAGTGTCTCAATAGAAGACAACACTTGTGCCTTTTCCCCAGACATTCCTATTCTAGTAACATCTGGTCTGTCATCAGTTTCTGATGAATTGATGAGAGCCTAAAATACACTCCTGCTTTGTTAGACTGTAAGCTCTATGAGGTCAGAATCTGTGTTTGCCTCATTTGATGCTGCTTCCTTGGCCCATAGACTAGAACCTGCTGCAAGGGTTGCTCAATAAAACATCTTTTAAGGGAAAAAAAAAGACCAGATGGATGTATGGAAGGATGAATGCATGAATAAATAGATAGATCTCTGACCACTGCTCAAATGTAAATGCTGCTTCACATCACTTGTTTTCTTTTTTTAGTTGTATTTACCCATTGACATATTTCTCCTATTATTTCAATCCTTATTTTGAAAATACAAAAGGTAGTAAAGTACTCAGCAACTCTCCTGTTTGAAATCTGCCACACTGTATCCTTCAACCTCGTGTCCTTGATTTGTTCCTTCAACATCATAGCAGCAGCCAAGGTACCCTAAAAATACAATAAAAGATAGTTAGATTCTTTTGAAAGATAGAAAATGCAATTTTCTTCACTTTCTCACAATGATATAGCTTTTGAAAATATTAGACTTTTGACCAACTTCTGAATTCAGAGCTAAAGAGTTGCCTTTCAATTACTTCCCACATGAACATAATGTGATTTGATATTGTCACCTGGTTTGGATAAATGGGAAGTTATTTGCAGTTAGTCTGAGAGGTACTGAAGGACTCTTTTTGGAGAGTTGATCAGATTTTGCTAGACTCTGAAGTCCTTGGGGTCCTTGCAACCACCCAAGTACATCAAATTATTTGAGGGAGATGAGAAAACTTGTTTTGATTAAATTGAGACCATTCTCTGACTTTCTAAGCCTTCAGACAAGTTCGGGACTAATGCACACGGCACACATCTCTTTCTGAAACGTTCTCTACGTTACTTTTTGTATGAGAGGGAAATAATTTCTTCATGAAATACATGAAGAAATCTGGAGATTCTGTAGAGACAGGAGTGGTGTGACATAAATCCCAGGAAGGCATCTTACTTCATGAATGTCCCAGTCGAATTCTGCTATTGTGTGAGGCTGGGCTCTGCATTTCTATCAGCATCAGTCGGAGTCTGAGATGACTTCATGAGAAACTAATATTCTTGCAGATTGGACCAAAGAGGCCACACTCTCATGGGTCAGATTATACATTTAAGTATTGTTGTGCTTTAAAAATATATTGTAGATGCATGACTAAATTTGTGTATATTTAGCATCAATATTAGCTGTTAATAGGTTTCATGTGAGAAGGGACATTGAGCCCAGTCTTGGGGAGTTTTGTTTAGGGACATCAGATAGTCCTACATCTAGGGAAGTATATGGTAAAGAAAGGCCAGGGAATATAATACATTCTGACATGTCAGATTTTTTTTTTTCTATTTCCATGCCCTGGAGAAAGGAGGGAAAGATTTATATGGTAAGCATCTGAGTGTCAGAGGCCAGGTGTATTCTAGATAAATAGAAGAATTCTAAATAAATAGAATTTCTAGTGATAAAAACAGTGTTGGGGCAGAGATCTAAGAAAGGTGAGAAGGGAAAAGGCAGTGAAGTCATGTCTAACAGGAGTGGCCAGGAGAATTACCACAGAAGAAGCAGAGGCATCTGGATATGTCCATACTCACAGAATTTTCTGTTTACTTTTTATAATCCAGAAGGTTTTCTGCTAAGTGAAAATGCTTAGACTTGATCTCTACACATTCAGAAGCTACTTTGTGTCCTTGATGTGGAAGAACATTATGATAAAATAATGTTTGAAATTAAATCTGTTGAGCCTAACTTTTTATTTTTTCTTTTCTTTTTTCTTTTTTTAGCATGTAGCTCATGCCAGGCACCATCCCTTTTATATTTATGAACTAATGTAAATCTCAGAACAATTTGATGAGATTACTACTATTACCTCTATTTTACAGATGAGTAAGGATCAGAAAGGCAAATAACTTGTCCAAGAATACTCAGAGAATAAAAGGCAGTGTTGGGAACCAAGCATTTGTACTCCAGACTCTGCTAAATCACTATGATGTGTTTTAGCTTGTGCAATAGCTCTATCACATATCTTTAAATAACAATGAAGTTTTTACAACAAAATAACTCCTAATAGTTTCATATTGTTGTTTGTTAGGAATATACAACATCATTTACTCAGTTCTCTCTTTGGTCAACAGTTAGATTGTTTTCCATTTTTGAAAAATGCTATGATACACAAAGCTGCATGAATTTTTATCTTTGCAAACACACCTCCAGGAATACTCAGTTCTTAGCAGTGAAATGACTGGATCAAAGGATATGCATATTTTTAAGGATTTTTGACATATGCTATCATAAATCACTCTCCAGAAAGACTGTCTCAAATTGCACTGTACCATCAGAGACTGAGATGATCAATATCCCTAAACCCTTACCGGAAATGATCATATTTTCTTTATCTTTGATAGTTGCTAATCTCAGTATAACTCACTGTAGTTTAATTTAAATTTTTTTATTGTTAATCAAGAAAGTAAAATATTTTCATGTGTAATGTTAATTATAGCTCCTTTTTAAAGAATCAAGTGATCCCATTGTTGTTTAATTTATTTGCAATAATGTTTTAGAGTACAGTTATCATCCCTTTATAATACTTATTGGAAATATTTTCCTAGAGATTTAATTTTATATTTTTTAGATGTAAAGAAGCTATTTGAAAATTTACACAAATACATCAATATTTTCATCAGAGTATCAGCACTTGTTTGGATGGTTAGAAAACCTTCCTCTAATCTCAACAGTTTATAATTGTTTGCACTTATTTTGTTTGTTCTTTATAGTGTTTAAAAAAGAAATAACTGTAATTTATTTTGATGAATCAGCTGAAGTAGGCAGCTTGCTTTCTGTTTTTTTCCTCAAATAATTAGCACTTGTCCTGTTTATCAAGTGACTTTTTAGCCACTAGTCATTATGATCATAATTTTTATTCATACTATTAACCTGAATTATTGTATTATTAACATATAATATTAATGTACTGAGCAATGTTGAAACATATAACTTCATTAATTTAGGTGCTAATATGAATCAGCTATTTCCTTGGGATATTTATCTTAATTATCATGGTACTTTTATTTGGCTACTAGAAAATATCTTGTTTTTAATTACACAAATAATACAGACTTATTGCAGAAACAAATCAAACACAGTAGAAGAAAAAAGGCAATACTTGCTATTAGGTTTTTACATTAGACCCTTCCATCTCTGTTGGCTGTTGTTTTTGACATGCATTTTTCAAGGTACTATACATCTTGATTTATAATTTATTTTTAAATTCAATCATAGCAGAATTTTTTCTCTACCTAGATAAATGTCTTAAAACATCAAGTATAGTAAGTATATAGTTTGGCACACACACAAATGTGCTGCAGTTTATTCAACCAATCATAGATTTCTTACATTTTGTCATTTTCCAGTGTTGCTTTTATGAACAATAATATAGCCTTCATATATCTAAATCTTTGGGGAAGGATGTGCTTGATTTTAAGAAGATAAAGCACAATTTTTCTTGGGAGTTCTAACATTTTTTCCTTTAATTCTGCATAACATAGCTCAGCGAAAGTCCTCTTCCTAAAGCATTGTTTTAAATGGAGGAATAATTTATTTTCAGTGAGGTGCATACATTTGAAGTACAAAGCTTTTGAGATCCTATTTATCTACAAGCCTGCATAACCACCACACAAGAGGCTCTATCTTGCCTGTGCCACTCACGATCTGTCCTCAGATTTGTCTCTCAGCTTCCCTGCCTGCTCCCCAATTTCCCTTAGCTAGAACCCTGGAGTGCTGGGATGAAGGATGTCTTTGTCACCCTTCACTCCCATTACTCTGAGAAGTAGAATCTTCCAGCACTACTTTTCTTCCTGCCCCTTACCTTTTGGATTCTCCTCAAGTTCTCCACGAAGGGACATACGGATATGTTGGCAAGGTGATGGATTCCTGCTTGGTGGGTTCCCATTTGGGGATTCTGAAATGTTTTACCATGTCAGCTCACAGACATAGTATGTTCACAGCCTGATGGATAGTCTGTTAGTCTACCCCCTTTTTTTTCCTAATTGGATAAATTTGACATGTACCATTATATAAATTTAAATTGTACATGGTGTTATTTTAATACATTTAAATATTCCAATATGGTTACCATTTAATGATATTTATCACATTATGTGCATATACTATAATATTGTATATGTTCAATAAACTGTACATTAAATCTCCATGGTTATTTGAATGCTTGAAATAAATTTGTACTCTGAAACACAATTAATGTTATCCTATCCGCCCCCCCCCCCATCCCCTGGTAACCACCATTTTACTGTTTTGTTTTGTTTTTTCTTTACAAGTTTGATTTTTTAAGACACCATATTAAGTGAAAAATATTACTTGTCCTTCTCTGTCTAGCTTATTTTCTTTAGCATAATGTGCTCAAGGTCCATCAGTGTCGATGCGAATGGCAGGATATCCTCCTTTCTCATGACTCTCTCGTGACTTAGTAATATTCATTTGTGTATATACCATATCTCTTTTACCCATTCATCCACTGAATAGGCATTTGGGTTTTCCATATGTTGGCTACTATGAATCATGCTGCAATAAACATGAGGGTACATACATTATATCTCATCAAATTCATGTTTTCATTTCCTTTGGCTCTATTTCCATAAATATAATTGTTGGATTATATGGTAGGTCTACTTTTAAGTTTGTGGATGAACTATCCTATTGTTTTCCATGGTATTTGGACTAATTTATATTCCCATCAACAGCATATGAAGGCTCCATTTCACCACATTCTTGCCAGCACTTGTTATCTCTTGTCTTCTTTATGATAGCCTTCTTTTTAAAGTAAGCTCTATGCTCAACATGGGGTTTGAACTCAGAACCCTTAGCACATGCTCTACCAATTGAACCAGCCAGGTGTCCTTTGATGATAGCCATTCTAACAGATGTGAACTGATATCACATTGTGGTTTTTATTTGCATTTCTCTAATGATTACTGATGTTTAGCTTCTTCTCATGTGCCTACTGGCCATTTAGATGTCCTGGTTTATCCCTTTTTAGAAGAGTCTCATCTTTATGCATTGGCAAGGATAAGAGAAATAGTCTCTTCCTTTTTATAAGAAAGCCACTCTCATTGTTTAGTTCATTTCAGTTTCTCAACCCTCAAATGTTTTTGAAAAACTGATATTATAGTTTCTCGGGCTTGTTTTGATGTTTGGTGTGAACTCTTGTTTCTTGTAATTTTCTACATCAGAACCCAGTGAAGGACTCCTAATGTTTTTAATCTTGGGATATAGATATAGATCCTTAACCCTATCATGTATCTCTCTCTCTCTCTCTCTCTATATATATATATATATATATATATATATAAATATATATATATACAGCATATATACTGTGTGTGTGTGTGTATAAAATTTAGCTGTAGCTATGGTTATAGCTTAGTTTTCATTTTTTTTTAAGATTTTATTTATTTATTTGAGAGAGAGGCAGTGAGAGAGAACATGAGCGAGGAGAAGGTCAGAGGGAGAAGCAGACTCCCCATGGAGCTGGGAGCCCGATGCAGGACTCGATCCCGGGATTCCAGGATCATGACCTGAGCCGAAAGCAGTCGTCCAACCAACTGAGCCACCCAGGCGTCCCTTAGTTTTCATTTTTAATGCTAGGAACAGTATATTCTCTCATTTCACTTATGATTCTCGCTGGATTTTGTTCTCTGGCTTTTAAAAATTTTAGTTATTGAGTAAATCAATTGTACTATGATTTCTTTCTCTAATTGTATCAATTATGTTTCTATCTTAATTTTTTCTGGTATCATAATATTTACTGTGTTGCTCTTTTCTAATCTTAAATGTTTTATAAGCTCTAAAAATAAAAGTATGTAAAGCTATAAAATTTGCCCTAGTTATATTTTGTTTGTATCTTATAAGTTCTGGCAAATGTTTCTCAGAGTTCTTAGTGTTAAATAGATTTTTATCACTGTTTTATTTACTTTTTGATGAAATAATTATTTAGCAGAGTGTTTTTTTTTTCATTTCCTAGTGATTGGGTATTGAGATATATAATAGTAAGTAATTACATTAGTAATTCATTGGGTGTAAAGTTTTTACTGCTTATAGTTTAAGTTTTCTTTACTGAGTAGAATATGATCAGTGTTACTCCCAAATATTCTGAAGACAACTGAAAAGCATGTCTAGTTTGTTTATAAGACATAGATTTGCACAATTACCAATTATATCAAGTCTGGTGATTGATTCACATCCTCTCTGTTTTTATTATTATATCCCACGTTTCTCACAGAAAGGAAATTATTATATGCATGATCTGCTGACCAGGTGATTTAGAGAGCAAAGAAAGTGGGGGTGGAGCTAACAATCAGACACCTGACATAGAGTAGGATAGAATCCAAAACAAGAGTAGTAGTGGTAGAAAGGTGACTCAGTTATCAAATTCAAAAGATAAAGTATTGATCTTAGTGGTGCCTGGGTGGCTCAGTGGATTGGGCCTCTGCCTTCGGCTCAGGTCATGATCTCAGGGTCCTGAGATAGAGCCCTATGTCCGGCTCTCTGCTCGGCAGGGAGCCTGCTTCCCCCTCTCTCTCTGCCTGCCTCTTTGCCTACTTGTGATCTCTTTCTATTTGTGTCAAATAAACAAATAAAATCTTTAAAAAAATATTGATCTTATATTGATATGTACTTTACCCTTTCAAAATTTTTTTGTATGCATTTTCTCCTATATTTAGAACAACTAAATGTTTAGTTAATATAGTTTCCTTTTCTTAAAATATTTATTTATTTATTTACTTATTTTAGAGAGAGAGTAGGGGGTAGAGGCAGAGGGAGAGAGAGTCTTAAGCAGACTCTGCGTTGAGCACAGAGCCCAACGTGGGGCTTGATCCCATGATCATGAGATCATGACCTGAGATGAAACCAAGAGTCATCAGATGCTTAGCCAACTGTACCATCTAGGTGCCCCTGGTTAATATAGTTTCAAATTCATAGATGTGGAAACTTGCAGAAATTAAGCAGTTTTTCTGATATCACACAGCTTTTAAGTGGCAGAGTCAAGGACTAAACTAAATTTTTCTAACCATTGTCTTTCCACAATTTTGGAATTCTCTACATAGTTTAAAAGCTCTTATTACTAAATGAATTGGTAAAAAAAATAAAAAAGGTATAGAAGGCTACAGAATGGGTTAATTCAGTAGCTCATCCAGGGGGAGGTTATTTCCATTTTCCCCCTCATCATTCCTAGCAAAGTTGACTTCTGTTCTTAGGTTTATCCCCTTACATCCTCAACATCGCTATAAAGGCTACAGCATCACATCCTCATAACATCTAAATAACCCCTTTTCCCCCAATAAAAGCCTTCTCCCTTCCTTGTGCCACCTTTTAAGAATGAAAAAAATCTTCCTAGAATACTTCTCAGTGGCCAGAATTGCATAGCATGACCAATCCTAATTAATTATGGGCAAGGAAAATTAAATTGCTGTTATTAATTTACACTTACAAGATTTAGACCATGGGACATTAGAGACTGACTCCTGATCCTAAAGAAAAGAAACAGAAAAAGAAAAAAAAGTACAAATTTCTATTGTCAAGAGTAAGGCAGGGGAGTGGCTTTGGGTAGATAACAAACAGTGTCTGTGGTACAGATACAAAGATTGGAGATAAGAGTGAGAGGATGAGCCAAAAACAATTACAGACCACACATCCTGGGAAATGGGAAAATAGATTATCATTGAGAGAAATATGAAAAGAACAAAGAGATGTCAGTCTTGACAGAAAGATGATAGCTTTGGTTTGGCACAAGTTGGTCAGAGATGGGATTTTCAAAAGGAATTGTAGGCACCTAGTTACAAAGATTTGAAGCACACAACAGCAGTCAGAATACAATATTAAATCCTGAAAATTTTTTTATAGATGTGTTTGTCAATGCCATGGAAGTGAGATTACAGAGAATGACACTGGAAAAGAACATAGACTGAGCACTAGGAATTATCCCTAATTAAGACTACAAAGACTGAATAAATGAAGAAGGTACAGGTGGAAACAGAGTAGATATTATTTTTAACAAGCCAATCTCCCTCTATTGCAAACATAGACTACCAGACTCATCATTGAATTATTAACATCCTCCATCGTTTTTCTTGCCTATAAGCAAATATTTTAAAAATTTTAGGTGTTCTATCTAGTGGCTGTACATCATTTATTTAGTCATTCTTCTGTTTTGGGGTATTTACTTACTTACAGTTATGTTTTTTTACATCTGCTCCTTTAATCTAGTTTCAGTTTTCCACCTCAGAGTCTGAGCCAAGAGGTATATAGTCCCAGAGCAAGAAAATAAAGATATTTTTAGCAAGACAATTGCCTTGAAAACGATGATTAATATAGAGAAAAACTGCTTGAAATTCCTTTGGTACATGATGAAATAAGCTTGATCTACTGAGGCCATACATTCTCTCACTCAGTTCAGAGTGATACATGTACACTCACTAAAGCTCAACGACAAGGTTGGATTCAGGAAGAAAGAGAATGTCATGTAAAGAAAGTAATATAGGGACGCCTGGGTGGCTCAGTTGGTTAAGCAGCTGCCTTCGGCTCAGGTAATGATCCCAGTGTCCTGGGATCGAGTCCCACATCGGGCTCCTTGCTCGGCGGGGAGCCTGCTTCTCCCTCTGCCTCTGCCTGCCACTCTGTCTGCCTGTGCTCCCTCACTCTCTCTCCCTCTCTCTCTGACAAATAAATAAATAAAATCTTAAAAAAAAAAAAAGAAAGAAAGTAATATAAAATCCCATCCTTCTTGTCCTGAAGTATCGTGCAAAGAAAAGAAGGCAATGGAAGAAAAAGTAGTTGATCAAATGGGCTCCCCAATATTTCTTATCATATTTAAACCCACAGATGTAAAAATGAGTCATATTGATTTAAAAAAATGAGGGCATTGGGACGCCTGGGTGGCTCAGTTGGTTAAGCGGCTGCCTTCGGCTCAGGTCATGATCTCAGCGTCCTGGGATCAAGTCCCGCATCGGGCTCCTTGCTCGTCAGGGAGCCTACTTCTCCCTCTGCCTCTGCCTGCCACTCTGTCTGCCTGTGCTCGCTCGCTCTCTCTCCCTCTCTCTCTGACAAGTAAATAAATTAAAAAAAAAAAAATGAGGGCCTCAGGAGGCAAGTCTTCTTCATTTGGTCCTGTACAGATAGGAAGGAAACCTGAATAATTAATGTATAAAATTTTTACTCTGAAAGAGAGGATTATGGTTTGCTTTCCTAAGTTTCCCCTAATTCCTCTGTGGCCTGGACACTGTGGCAGAGGCAAGGTGACCTCATGACATAAGCTGAAAATGGACTAATAATATGATAGATTGTGTGACAGGGAAAGTGATATAAAATCGGAAATATCTAGAATCATAACTATATCTGAACAACTGAATTAGCAGAGAGATCATCAGGTTTTATTGAAATGCTAAGGGACTTACTTATTTTTTATCAACTAAAGATATTAGCAATTGCCAGGAAAAAAAAATGCCAATGGATATTATGAGAGAAGTCTCCAAAGTGGCCACTATGTATTTCTTTTCTCGCTCTACATGTGATAATATTACTATTGAGAAGTAGAATATACGACTATTCCCTTTGAATCTGGATTTTCCTTTGGGAACTTGTTTCACCAAAAGAATGTGGTAAAAGTAATGTTCTAGGATTTCTGAGGCTACATCCTTAGGGGCTTTGAAGCTTTCATCTAGGTCTCTTGGAACTTCAGACACCATATTATGAGAAGAACAAGGCACATAGAGAAGTCCACCTGTGGGTTTTCCACCTTCCAGCCTAAGGTGAACCTCATCCATGGACAGAATCAACTATCAGATATGTGAGTAGGCCATCTTGGATATACAGCCCAGATGATATTTTAGACGGTCCCAGCACTGTAGCTGCAATCCTGAGAGATCTGAGGATAGAACTATCCAACTGAGCATAATCTACCCACAAAACTATGAAAGATACTATCAACCTTTATTTTAAGTCATTAAGTTTTGGAGTGGTTTGTAACACAGCAAAAGATAACCAGGGAGATGAGATCAGTCCAAATATCCCAACAGAGGTCTCTGAAGCCAAGCTCAAACTGTGATGATTCTTTCACCATATAGGCAATAGGTCATGAAACAATTTTCCTAAATGCATTTTTGAGTAGAGCAGGATTAGGGGACAGGCATAAGAAAAACTGAACATTTTTTTTTCCAGATACTAGATATTACCTGAAATAATTTTGAGATGACCATATTTGGTTAAATACTAATAAAGATTAAATAGAGTAAGTAGAAGCCAATGAGGAAGATGAGATCATGTACAGATAAATAAAGAAAATGTGTTTTATATAGGTTGAACTGTAATCAAAGAGGACAGGAATCAGTCCACTGCAACCTGTTTTTTTATAAATAAAGTTTTACTGGAACACAGCCATGCCCATTTGTTTACATATCTTCTGGAATTGTCTTAGTGCTTTAACAGTTACAGAAGAAACTGGCCTGCAATGTCTAAAGTATCTACTCTCTGGCCCTATAAAGGAAAAGTGTACTGACTTCTATATAAAATGAAGATTGGAACTGTGAGTCACAAACAGATTTTAAATAATTTTCGCAATTATATTTTCAGGGTAAATTCCTAGACAGAATTGCTAGGCTACAGAGTTTGTGTAACTTTAAAGTCTTTCATGTATTTTGGTTCTAATTTATCTCCAGAAAAATGGTATAAGTTTACATATAATCATATCAATACAAAATGGCTGAGTTCTCTATATCCTCATCAGTCATAAAATCTAACTTCTGAGTCATATAAGAAAGGAGGAGGAGGAGAAAAAATTCCTGTATGCAAATCTTGACCATTATTTAGGATACTTCTTACAAGCAGAATACAGGGTCAAGTGATAGTTTATTGAAAAGTGAACTATGTCCCTTTTCATATATTGCCAGATTAATTTCCAGAAAAGTTATACCAATTTGTACTTCTCTTTATACTGTATGAAGTTGACATATTTCACTTAGCAAATAAGTTCATTAGATAAATAGACATAATTATTTCATGTAGTTGTGTCAATTAAGTTGTTCACATTTTAGGCAAAAACTATCCCATATTTCTTTTTATTCATCCTTTATTCCTCAGTAAATTTGAATATTTCCTATATGGTTATTAATCACTTTGATTTATATAAAAGTTCTCTTATAATTTTTTAGCAAGCTTTATTTTGTTTTCCTAATTGTGCTTATAAATAAAGCACAAACTCAAGAAATACATTTTTTAAAATATGCATATGAGTCTCTTGTAGGACTTCCTATTCCATTTCTGTGTTGATCTACTTCTATACTAGTACTAATCAGAAATATATATTATAGATTATGATATGTTTTGGTATCTGGTAAGGCTTACGTTTATTATTTTTTAAGTTTTGTGTTATTCATATACTTTTTCTCTTTCAGATTATTTTAGAAACACCCTGTCAAAGTCCATAAAAATCTTTTTGAGATTTGCATGGAGGTTGACTTGGTATGTTTGCAGTTTCATCCAACTTTCCACTGAGATGTTTGTCACAAAAATTATTTTGAGTTGATTATAAATTAAATAATTATTAATATTTGTGAGAATTATAACTACTTTTCAATTTTTTTTAAAGTTTTTTGGCATAAAGTTTTTATCTTGATTAGTTCATTATATTGATCTTTTAAATTGTGTATTTTTCCTTTGCTGACATATTTTAGATGGTGAATACTCTGTTGTGTACATGGTTAAATAAAAGTTCTACCTTCAGAGAAAGAAAAATGTTTTGTTTTCTATAATATAAATATAAATCATAATGAGAATATTAACCAAAATAAAAAATATATTATAGTCTGTTGATATTTTTTAAATAGGCTAGTTTGAGTATAAATAGAGTATTTATTTTGAGGAATTCAAAGAGTGCACATAAATAAATCTGGATAGGGAAAAATTGTTTTAGGTCCAGACTTCATGGCACCCAGGCCTCATTGGTGTCTGACACTGAGTCTGGAGTTCATGGATTCATAGTATTTCTGACTCATTTAAATATCAACCCTGTTGTATCCAGGAGAATAGAAGCAGGCTCTCATTCTTGGTCCCATTTTTTTTTTTTTCTCTACATGTTATGTCTAAATATCCTGGTCTTTCTTAAGTATCAACTGCCATATGTTTCTCTCTACTGTATCAGATCTTTCTATGGCCTCTTTAGTTGACATGGTTATCTTACTATGTAAAATTACTTTGATTTGAGATGCAGATCATCAGTTACCTCTTCTTAGTCTGAATATAGACTTGTGTGCATCACTTCAGAAGCCAGGAGGAGTGGGGCAATCCAACAGTAAGATGCTATGAAACTGAGTAGATATGAGCACTGCTAATGGAAGTATAATAGCAGTAACAGGGCCTTTAGTAGGTCTCTAGTGATTAAGCTATCAACCAGCAAATGTTCATCTCAGTTCTCCTTAAGATGGATCTGCCAGTGAAGCGGCTATCAAGATTCCAAAAAACTTCCATGAAGACAAATAAAAGTTAATATTAGCCTTTATAGTAAACAAAATACAACAAAACAAAATACAACAGACTATACAGCTTGAGATGCAAGGGCCTATGGCCATCAACCAAGGGAACGCTAACTTGGTTGCTTTTTTTGTTTGTTTGTTTGTTTGTTTACTGTCATTCTTCTCCCATCCCTACCAAGGATGAAAGGCAGCTATATTTTTTTTCTATTTTTAATTTATTTAAAAATTAGGTCTTTAATCCATTTTGAATTTATTTTTATAGATGGTGTTAGACAGTGGTCCAATTTCATTCTTCCACCTGTAACTCTCCCACTTTCCCAGCGCCATTTATTGAAGAAACTGTCACTTCCTGTTGAATATTCTTGCCTCCTTTGTCATAGATTAATTGACTATATAATGATAGGTTTATTTCTGGGCTCTATTCTGTTTCATTGATCTGTATGTCTATTTCTGTCCCAGTACCATACTGTTTTATTACAGATCTGTCATATATCTTGAAATCTAGCATTGTGATACTTGTGACTTTTTTCTTCATTCTCAAAACATCTTTGGCTATTTGGGGTTTTCTGTGGTTCTATACAAATGTTAGTATTATTCATTATTTATTTATTTATTTATTTATTATTTAGCTAGTTTGTGAAAAATGCTATTGATATTTTGAAAGGGATTGCACTGAATCTGTAGATTGCTTTGGGTAATATGGACATTTTAACACTGCTAATTCTTACAATTCATGAGCATGGGATATCTTTATATTGTGCCACCTTCAATTTCTTCCATCAGTGTTTTATTGTTTTTAGAGTACAGGTCTGTCCCTTCTTTGGTTAATTTTATTCCTAGGTATTTTGGTATCTTTTGGTGAAATTGTAAATGTTTTCTTAATTTCTCTTTCTGCTACTTCTTTAATAGTACATAGAAATCCAATGGATTTCTGTATATTGATTTTGTATCCTGTGACCTTTCTGAATTCATTCATTAGTTTTGGTAGTTTTTTGGTGGAATCTTCAGCATTTTCTATGTATAGTATCTTGTTATCTGCAAATAATGATAGTTATTAAGCCTCTTATTTCTCTTTCTTATCTGATTGCCATGGCTAGGATTTCTAGTACTATGTTGAATAAAACCAGTGAGAGTGGACATTTTTGATATTACACCAAACACAGACACCACAAAAAAAGAAACCTATAGGGCCATATCTATCCCTGATGAACATAAATGCAAAAATTCTCTACAAAATATTAGCAACCTGAATATAATAATACATTAAAAATATCATTCCCCACAATCATTTTGGATTTATTCTGGGGATCCAGGAGTGGTTCATTATTCACAAATCAATCAACATCATATACCATGTCAACAAAATAAAGGATAAAAAGGGTATCATCTAAATAAATGCAGAAAAAGCATGTGACAAGATTCAACATCCATTCATGATAAGAAGTCTCAACAAAGTGGGATTAGATGGAATATACCTCAATATAATAAAGGCCATGTGTGAAAAACCCACAGCTAACATCATACTAAATGATGAAAAACTGAGAACTTCCCTCTAAGGTCAGGAAAGTCTGCCATCTTTGATGATGATCTTGGCATCATCCTATAGTCCCCAAATGTAAAAACAAACAAAAAACAAAAACAAAAACAAAAAAACTTTGTCTAAGATTCCAGAGTTATTTGGCTTTCTGCTATAACTATTATATTCCAATCCACTTAGCTAATTATTTGGCTTTCTACTATAACTATTATATTCCAATCTACTTAGCTTCTGAGCAATGAAAAAGCTTACTGGAGAAAATGGAGCCTCAGTACGTTCCCTAATTTTAGGTCAAAATTAGTGTCCTACTCTGGTCCCAAGGTGGAAGTTTAATGTTCTTATTTTGGAAATATCAGAATCTTTGCAGAGTGTCCCACAGGGCCCTGGCCTATCCTTAGGCATTCACTTTGTCACCACTTTGCTCTGATGTCTCCCACCATAGCTTGCTTCTCTTGTTATTGTTCTAATTCATTTTTCAGTTTGCCTATGTTCTTATTTCCTTAAGTTTCTCTAGATTTGGATTCCAAGTTATTTTGGCTCTAGTTTTGCAGTCTTCATGGGCATAGCACACTGCTCTGGGTATCATCTTTTTTAACTAGCTCTTGAACTCGACAGTGGAGGTACGGACATGAAACAGTTTCACTTCTCTCCAAAGATTATTTCCAAATATGCTGTGGAAGTATTTTTCTTCCTACTGGCAAGTAAACTTCCTAATGATATTTTGGGGAGATATGGTAGCTACCTTATCACTTAGTCAAAGTCTATTCCTTTTAGTTTAAACCTAAAACCACATGCCAGAGCTACCCTATGACCCTGCAATTGCACTGCTGGGTATTTACCCCAAAGATACATATGTAGTGAAAAGAAGGGCCATCTGTACCCCAACGTTCATAGCACCAATGGCCATAGTCGCCAAACTGTGGAAAGAACCAAGATGCCCTTCAACAGACGAATGGGTAAAGATATGGTCCATATATACAATGGAGTATTATGTCTGTATCAGAAAGGATGAATACCCAACTTTTGTAGCAACATGGACGGGACTGAAGGAGATTGTGCTGAGTGAAATAAGTGAAATAAGCAGAAATAAGCAGAGAGAGTCAATTATCATATGGCTTCACTTACTTATGGAGCATAAGAATAACACAGAAGACATTGGGAGATGGAGAGAAGTGAGCTGAGGGAAATCAGAAGGGGAGACAAACCTTGAGAGACTGTGGACTCTGAGAAACAGAGTTTGGGAGAGGTGAGCCTGGTGGTAGGTATGATGGAGGGCACGTATTGCATGACACTGGGTGTTGTGCATAAACAATCAATTTTGGAACACTGAAAAAATTTAAAACAAAAAACAAAAAACATATATCTGCAACAAAGCTGGTTCTTTTCCATTTCTAGCCACAGTTGTGACTAGAAGCTCTGAAGTAGGGAGATATTGTGGCCCCACTTAGGCATACAACCATGCAACAATATGTATTGAGTAATTATTGGATGCAAGGATCAGATCTAGGCAATTAGAATCCATCAGTTACCATTAGAGCGGGGCCTGCTAATAATTTGTGGGGCCCAGTGCAAAATGAAAATGCAGGGCTCTGGCCATGGCCTCTGTCTCATGAATCCACTGTGCCAATTCATCATAGATAGGTACTGATGGCTTTAAATTTCTGCTTAGAGGGGCTCCTAAGTGGCTAAGTCAGGTAAGCATATGGCTCTTGATTTTGGCTCAGGTCATGACCTCAGATTTGTGAGTTCAAGCCCCACATCAGACTTGCATGCTGGCTGTGGAACCTGCTTAAGATTTTTCTTTACACTTCCCCTCCTCTCTCCCCCTCTTATTTTTTTTTTTCTTTTTGCTTAGAAATGTCTTTGGTGCCTGGACTGGGAAGTGGGAAGCCCCCCAGTTGTTCAATGAATGTATCTTGCATTGCCAGGTTCTGCTAGTCTTGCATCTGAACCCTCCTTATATTCAGGCTCCTATTGGGCTAGAGGAAAGTGGTAGAACACAGGCTTCTGTGCCACCACCACTCCCCAAGGATACAGGAAGGCCAGGAAGTGCCAAGGATGCCAGAGACTAAGAAACAAGCAGCCTGAAACTTACTCTGGAGGCAGTAGGTAAAGGAGTCAGGGCAGCACAATAGGTGAAGAACATGAACTCTATAGCCAGACTACCTGGAACTGGAATGTGAGCCCTTACATACCAAATGAGTAGCCATGGGTAAGCCATAGAACCCTTCTCAGTGTAACAAAAGGATGAAAGTAATATTTCCAAATTATAGTGTTCAAGGTTGTTCTGAGAACAAAATGAGCTCATATATAAAGGGCTTAGTATATAGCACCTAGAATGGAATAGATGCTTTACAAATGTTATTGCCTTCTGATTATCACCTTTCTTATTGTTTGCCACCTACCTACCATATATTGCCTTGTGTCATAGTGATTTGTCAACATTTAATTATCTTAAGGTTCCTGAAGGAAGAAACCATCTCTCATTTTCATTTTAGTAATTATAACACATCCATCTGTTCAACACATCTTTTTTGGGGACTATACTAGGCACTGGAGAAATGATGATGAGCAAGGTAGGTATTATCTCTATTACCTGGAACTTATAGTCCAGGAGAAGTTTGTTTAAATAATATATAATATTATTATATGTATATATAAATTATATATATACAAATAAACTATAATCGGTCTAATCAGTGTTAATAACTATAATGGGAAACACAACATACTGTGTAGGACATGTAACTGTGGAATCCACCCAAGGGATTACTATCTACTTTGAGACTCTATTTATTTACTCAAGAATATTGTTGAAGGGTCACAACTTCTTCCCATTTCAGAGCTCCTGAATCATAACTAACAATGGAAAAGAGACAGTTTTGATTTAGATATGCATCTCAGAATTCATATAAAAAGGGATATTTACACCAAAACAAGTAGGATTTGGAAAGGCAAGTAGGAAAATAGAGTAGAGGTTGACTTGGGAAAGAGTAGTCCAGGAAGAAAGGAGATAAAATTTTACAGGTGAAGGGAAACATGGAATACTGGGTAAGGCAGCCATCTGTAATGATAATTTTGGCACCATTTTATAGTCTCCAAATTTAAAAAGAACTTTGTAATACTATGTAATTGAAGTCAAGTCAAGAATAGCCTTGGGGTGTCTGGGTGGTTCAGTCAAATGTCTGACTCTTGATTTTGGCTCAGGTCATGATCTCAGTGTCTTATATTGAGCCCTGTGTCAAGCTATGCACTGGGCATGGAGCCTGCTTAAGTTCTCTTAGTTCTCTTTCTCCCTCTCCCTCTGACCCTTATTGCTCCCCACCCCCACTATGACTCTTATGATATATTTTAGTGGGTTTAGGCTTAAAAAGAGACACTATTGGGGCACCTGGGTGGCTCAGTGGGTTAAGCCTCTGCCTTCGGCTCAGGCCATGATCCCAGGGTCCTGGGATAGAGCCCCACATCGGGCTCCCTGCTCCTGCTCGGCGGGAAGCCTGCTTCCTCCTCGGCGGGAAGCCTGCTTCCTCCTCTCTCCCTCTCTCTCTGCCTACTTGTGGTCGCTGTCTGTCAAATAAATAAATAAATAACTTTAAAAAAAAGACACTATTGAATTATTCAACAAAGGAATAAAAGAATTGTATTTGCATCATAAAAGGATCATTCTGTCCTCTGTGGAAAAAAGAATGGATTGAAGAGATGCGGGACTATAGGTAGAGACAAGGACCAAGAATTAGTATTAGTAATCTAGGGACACCTGGGTGGCTCAGTTGGTTAAGCAGCTGCCTTCGGCTCAGGTCATAATCCCAGGGTCCTGGAATCGAGTCCCACATCGGGCTCCTTGCTCGGCAGGGAGCCTGCTTCTCCCTCTGTCTCTGCCTGCCACTCTGTCTCCCTGTGCTCGCTTGCTCTCTCTCCCTCTCTCTCTGACAAATAAATAAATTTAAAAAAAAATTTAAAAAAAAGTATTAGTAATCTAGTCAGTGGAATTGGGCTATAAGGATAATTATAGCTAGAATGAAAAAGAAGGGATTGATTAAAATTAAGTAGTAGAATCGAAAGGAATTCTTGATTAACTGGATATGATTATTGAGGGAAAGTAAAGACTCCAGAATTATACCTGGGTTTCTGTTGGTGGTGCCAATTACTGAAATAAGCACAGAGAGGAAAGTTTGGGGGTGGGGAATGAGGAGTTCAGAGTAAAAGGAAATGGTTCTGTTATCTCTGAGTGATAATGTACAGTAGGCAATTTGTTGTAAAAACCTAACAGTGTATAGCCATCTTCTGCATGATATTATCTGATTTCCAGAGTCCTCAGAGGTAGGACTGACTTGATATTTTAGGAACTAAAGTGAAATCTAGACCAAGAAGATAATCATCCATGTTCACCCAGAAAGTATAGGGGATAGTCAGGAAAGAAGCTTTGCCTCCTATTTCTTGTGTAATACTCTTTGCTCTGTGGCATATAATCTCCCAGAAGGCACTACATAAGGGCTTGCAGAATGGGTGAATTTTAATTCTTTGTATAGAATACAATGGACTATTTTACCACATATATTGTACAAGGTTATTTGTAGATATTGAAGGATGAAGTGAGCAGACCATGAAAAATGAGAAAAATTATAAAGGACCTGAAAATAAAACTTCTACTTCATTGGAAAGGCACCTCCATTATTTGGCTTTCAGTACATTTAATTTTTTATTTTAAGAATGTGTGTCAGTGCAAAATGATCTCAAATTGCATTTTCCCCCATGCTATTGATGGAATGCTGCTTTTTAAAGTGCTGATTATAAATTAATCAACATTATGAAAATAAATTTTGGGAGGTGGTCAAAGAGAAGCAGAAATAATATTTCTTTAGTGGTTGCCCTTAGTATTGTCATAAAAATGTCATCTCATATAAGGTTAGCACAAGGAGCACATTTACAGAATAAATTATAAACAAGATCAAATGAAATAACAGTGAAGAAAAAATGGGGGGGCTTATGACACAAAGAAGAGAAAAATGTTGGACAAAAAGTGAAAAATTATAAATGGTGGCACATCAACATTACAGTTCAGGACAGGAGAAAAAAGATTGGAAGATGGATGGAGAAATAAATTCCAGGCAAGGACAGGAGAGGGCTATGAGATTGAAAAGTGTCAATCTGACTTCCTTCTGGAAGAATATGGTTCCTTCCAGGACCCAGCATTTTGCTGAAGTGGGCACAGCCAGAGCAGGTGTGACTGCTCATGTTTCCATTGTCCCCAACACCATCTTCTAGGCCTTGTTAATTGCATGTCTACGAGAATATTTTCTCTTTTGAGATACAAAAAGAGTTCAAACTCTGTCGATGTTAACTTAAACAAAAATCTTGTTTGTAGTTCTTGCCAGTCTTTAGGCTATGATCTAGATTAACCTAAGGCCCAATTATTAGAATACAGATGTGTGATCTGAGTGAGGGAAGTATCAATCTTAGGACTGTCATTGGCTTTATCTATGTGATTAGCTTTGAAAATAGCTCCTTGCTAGGTCTCTGAAAGGCAGGAGAAGGGAAGGAAGGCTTTTCACATTAAAACTGGCAGTCCTTGGCTCTTGCTAATCACAAAGACTCCAAAGATGTCATCATTCCCTCAAAAGGAAGGAACAGGATGCTCTCCAAAACCCAAGGATATGTTTTCCACAGAGCTCTTTCAGATTCTGATTCCCAGTTACTAGTCACTTTGCCCTTTCTGGGAATCTAGATACACTGAAGGGGCATCAAGTCCAGGAAATAGATGACAAGAGCTATTTTTATCTGTGGCTGAAAAATTTTGATTCTAAGCTGCTCCTTGATTTCACATTGATAAAATACAAAATGACCTATGAATGCAGTGCAAACAGAGAATACAATATTCATGCAAAAGCACATAAGCACCTTTAAAATGGTTCTCAAACTTAACTGTACACCAGAATCATCTGGAAAGTTTGTTACAACACTGTTGGGTGCCACCTCCAAAGTGTCTTAATCAGCAGGTCTGAGGTAAGGCCTGAAAATTTGCATTTCTAACAAATTCCAAGGCAATGCTGATGCTGCTGGTCCAGGACCACCCTTGAGAACCGCTCCTTGATATCATACAGTGATGAGTGCAGTGCCAGGACTGAAGCTGGGTTAACCTCACAGCCAGCGCAGAGCTCGTTCCATGGCAGTATGCCCCTTCTCCCTGCAGACTACAGGGTCTGTGCATTCATCAATCTATATGTTTATTTGTTCCGGCATTTCCTAGTTTGGATTAATTAAGCTATTGTTCAACAAGACAGAGGAGGTCCTGTGACCTCTAGCCAATTCTGTCTGCTTGGTTTTCAGCATCACAGTCTTCAAATAAACCATATACACATGTATACACACTATTTAAACTGGCTAAGCTCTGCCACTGGATTACTCTTAAACTGCCTGACCTATGGGATCAGAGAAGTTTGAAGGTGCAGAGAAACAGAGTATGGTCTACCCCGTTGGGTACTCTTGATCTACCCACTGTAACCCAAACTCAGGAACATTTGAAAAGCAAATGGCCACTTCCATGATCCACCCTGAGCGTGATTCAACCCCATCTGCCCTGTTATGCTACACTCTCAACTTTTATATTTTATTTCCCTTTAATCTCTGTATTTTTGCCTTCATCTATGCTCATTCTTCTTGTATGTCACCTACTTGGAAAGTGGTTCTTTTGATTTTTTATTTTCTGAGTTAACTTCCTTTTCAAACAGCGTTTTGACGTTTACCTTCTGGAGCCACCCACTCCCATGTGGGTAACAAAACTGAAAACAGACAGGATGCTGCTTGCCACCCACCTGTCACACCTGTCCTTCCGCAGATGGGTGCTGGCTGTAGAGGAGGGTCAGAGAGAAACAGCACACTGTGCCTACAGGCAAGACACTGGAGCTAGAAGTCAAGACTCCTTTGAGGATGCCCCTTCAACCCCATCGCTTTCACAATTCTTACCAAACTGAAACCAAACAGAATACCCAGGTAGATCTAAATTTTTGAAGCCACTCTGTATTTAGCTCTTGCAGGATGCTTTCTAAAACATCACAGTCCCAAAATCTGCCATGTGAATTCCTGATAAAGACTGCAGTAGCTGTGAAGTGTGAGCTTTTGCCAAGCCCTGGCTGAAGCCCTTCACTGTATTATGTCATTTAAGAACTGCATTGCCTTTATCAGAGAAGTACTGTTTTTTTCACATTTCACACGCAAGGAAATTAAGACCTCGATGTTAAGCAACCTGCCCAAAGTTACACTTGAAATCAGGGTCACAGCTAGTATCTCAGCCCCATCAGTCAGATGCCAGACATCACACGAGCACGGGTGGGATGTCTGCTTTCCTATGCCACAGACAGCCAATCGCATGGCACTTTCACAGTTTTTGTTTGACAGATTTGAGATGAATATCTTATGAACAAATGTACCTCGATTCAACACAGGCATGTGGTACACCAATTGGGTTTCCAGCCAGCTGTGTGCAAGGATCCTTCACAACATGGAGGTGAGGAAAGGAAACCGTTGAACTTGGTCCCTATTTAAGGAAAATTTGTGTATGCAAATAAGCTGTGGAGAAATGGATGGAAAAGCATATGGCTAAGAGGCCAAATGTGTGAAAAGCAAACTATAAGATATGCATTTTAGCTAAAACTGAGAACTAAAAAAAGAGGCTAAGTAGGCTAAATAGTATAAAGGAAGATCTTCCAAAATCAGTGGCAGAGCTGCCCCCAGCTCAAATGGTGACAGACTGGCTGCCTAATGTCCTAGGGACTTAGGCATGTATCTGTTGCACTGGGGGTATTTACAATGCCCTCTCATTTTAATATTTATTTAGAAGTTAATTACTGTCACTGTCAGCTCTTTTATCTCAACAACATTTCAGAGAAATGTATTCAGGCATTATGTGACTTGTAAGTAAGATTAACAAGAAAGTTCAGAGAAGTGTAATAATCAAGGGATTTGGCTGTTAATAAAGAACTTAATGAAAAACAAATGAGTTAACACCACATTGAATTTGAATTTGAATTTGGCTAAAGCAAATTCTAGAATTACATACAGTACACTTTCTTAAGCATATGTCAGTGTACACCTAAAATCAAAATTAACGACCAGTGACCGTATTCATGTGTCAATGGGCAATGACAATTCTGACTTTGAGGATTATTTCAGACTCAAAATCCAGGGCTTTGCCTGTATTACTTAAACCTTTAAGTCAATACCAGTGTGCTTTCAGGTGGGTTTCACTGGATGTATTATCTGCACTCTGCCCTCATGCACACAGACACACACAGAGACACACTGACACACCACTGATGAGTTGATAGAGTGCATTACTCCTGCTCTACAGATGGCTAAAAGGATTAAGCAAATATCGTTGGTGCAGCATGAGGCTGAGCCTTTGTATTCATTTATAAAGTTAGGGAAGTCACTGAAGAGAGAGAAAAATCATGCAACTGGAATGGAGAAGAAAAGCTCCAATTATAGTTCCAGAATTGGCTGCCACCTTTAGTGTTAACAGAGTGTGCACGTTTCTCAGAAGTGACACGTGCATTGTCTATTGGGAAACATTTAATCCCTGAAGTTGTATTAAGGAGGCTGGTGAGCATACAAGTGAATGGAAATGATGTCAGGTCTTTCTCCGATAGAAGAAGCTGCACTAATTTAAATAGGAGCACATCAGACGGTTCTCTGGACCCCTCTTAATTTGATTTCAGTTGTGATGAACCATCCTGCCCCTGCAGAATACCTGGAAATTGCATAAACATATGACTATTTGAATGTAGGTCTAGTTCTGATGTTCCCGCTGCCCTTTGTATATGCCTCTGCCCACGATTTGATTAACTTGTATCCCTTCTGCTAGAAGGGAAGACATTTTGCTTTATTTAACGTAGCGTGGCCAGTGATGAAAGTGTGTTGTACGCACACAGTTGGCACCTAGGGAGCGTTTGTGTCATGAATGGCAGTACACTAACAAAAATGCCTCTTTTTCTCAGGGTCACATCCTACAGCTTCACCTACAACAGACTACAGCTGAGAGGCCATAGAAAGTTCCTCTGAACAGTTAGAATGATGGTGACGATGAGGCCAGTGATTAAACTCTGTGCTTTACCTGAAAGAAATTCTCTTGAGCTTTCCCATAATATTCAACTTCCTGTTCTTATTTTTTCCCCTAGTAATTGTTGCCATTCCTGAACATAGCTGGTGGTCAATGTATGAGTGTTGCACCAAGAAAGAAATTTTAGTATATTGAGAGATTTCAGCTGGAAAATGTTGAATGTGCTTAATGTGTGGGGACTTCCAAATCTAAGTTCTGGTGGTCTGATAAAGAAGTTCATGGTAGTAGCCGATTCTCTTGTGATTTAAAAAAAAAAAAAAAAAAAAAGATAAAGCATTTTCATATAGGCTACTTCCAGGCAGCAGCCTTTTTCTTTTTTTCTTTTTTTGTCCCAATCAGGAGAAGACCTGGGTTGCTCAGCCTGCTGCTGAGTTTGCTCCGAGGATATAAAGTCAAGACAGATGCAGATGCTAACAGGATGCTGACACCTTTTCTGATAACTGGCTTCATCTGTCTGCCTGTTTGTGGGGGAGCTGATTCTCAGCCATGTGCAAATACAAGGGAATTGATCTGATCTCTTTGCTGTTTTACTCCAAAGGCAGCGCCATCTCTCTATCCCACATTCACTCAGCGAGGCAGGAACTATAATTAAGCTTTCATGCATATTCCCGCAGTACCCTGCATAGTCATTCAATCATTAGAAGAAAAGAAAAATGAGTCCGTGTCAGCAGTGCTTGCTTGTTTGAAGACACTACCAAAAACTTAAGAGCTCTGGGAGGCAGAAGAGAGGATGTGAGGCATGGGTCTTTATAGTAGGTTTCTCAGAGAAGTAAAAGGGAGGCTGAAGGCAATTGTGGGCAGTTATTCTGCAATACACCCAAAGTGGATTTAGTCAGTTAGACATAATCCTGAGAGTTTTTTAATTAAATAAAAATTGCCTCAACATTGAACCGCTTAAAAGAGTACAGAGTCCTTTGCCGGGGCCAGGTGGCCAGTATTGTTGGGGTATGGTAATCACTAGTTAGCTGGGCCTGGAGTGGCAAGAGGCTTCACTAAAGTCATTTGTAGAAGCTGTTCACACAAAGAAATGTTACTGTACCAACAATCATAAAACCTGATTTGAATTCTAGGTCTGTTAATTATCGTGTGAACTTAAGCAAATTATTTAACCACTAGAGCATCAATTTCCTCATCCATAAAATGCAGGTGCTAATACCTAATCATAGTATGATTGTGTGGATTAAATCAAACAATGTATTATATTTAAAGCAACCCATAGACTGCCTAGACCTCTATAAGCCATGATTGGTTTTATCAACCTTTTGTTCATATTCCCAGAATGTGCTCCATGAAACACTAGTTATACCAAATGTAAATATATATAGAAATACATTTAGAAAGCACCACATCCTAGATCCTCTTTTTGATAGTTATAGTGAATGCTAGAATTCTAAAAGCTCTGAAAAGGCCTGAAGCTAATGCAATAAAAAAAATAGCAATAACAAAAAACACCTGTGTGCCCTGTGTTTCTTATATTTAATTCTTACTAATATGTCTAATTACTCAATAATTATGACTCCTATGTCACAGAAATGTGGCACAGATTATATTTGGGAGAAAGTCCACTTTGCCCAAATTCTTTAATACCTAGGTCTCTAAAGTTCCTGAATAAATCTTTACCTTATATGGGTTCCCCCTGCTATCTGAAAGTAGAGCATTCCTGTGAAATCTTTCATAAATCATAATGGCAAGATGCAAAGAAGCAATTGCCATTCATTTTTCTGGACATTTTTTTGAGTGTTCCCAAGCCCAAAAAAATACCTTTCTTAGGTTGTTCTGATATCTTAAGACACATCTTGCTAACAGAATCACAAAATAAATTGAGATAAAACACACATGCTTGCAGACACCATTCAGAGTCTTGGCAGCTTGAAGCTGAGATGTTGAGTGTGATTCCAGAGGAAGGAGCTGGGTGGTACCACTCTGGTTGCTATGAACTGCCTCTATCACAGCTTGCTATAAAACAAATGCTGAACATGATTTTTGCTTTTAGCCTTTTTTCATAAAGCAAAAAGCATCCTTGAATATCTTTCGGCTAGCAAAAGCAGGTATCAACGTTGAGTTGTTCATAAAGCCAAGTAGGGTAACGTGTCTTTTTGGGTTATGGCCCTTGCACAGGGCACTTCACATCACATTGCCCTGGAAGACAAAATACTCCATAACTGCATTTCAGATTTGGCTTTGCGCTGCAATCATCTAGGGTGCTTTAAAAATTACGGATGCTTGGGTCCCATCCCTAGAGAGATTCTCAAGTGATTGGTATACATGGCAACCTAGGAACACTGTTGGAAACACAATAGGTAATTCCAAAATGCAGCTAAGTTTAAGAACTAGTACAAAAGTCATCATCTTCATCATCATCATCATCATTATCATCATCCCAGAGCTATTATTTCTAACACTGTTGACATATTTTTCACTCAAATTTGAGAGTAAGCCTCCATTCTTTCTGACAAAGCTCAAGGGTATTGTAAACATTCAGTGATTATAAATACTATCATTCATTTTTTAATTCATTCAGTTAACATGCACACTCTGGTCACAAAGGCAATAGCCATGTTCAACAGGTTTTGTTCAGCCTCCACTTCTGGCTGCTGCAGTTCTCAAAGCTCTCTTGTTTCCCTAAACTACTACTCATCTGATAGAATTTTACCATGCAAAATAACACATGCAGCGTTCTGCCCAGTTAATTACTTTTTTGTGTCTAGCTCACTCTTACCTCCGCCTAAGCTGAGACCATGAACTTCTAAACTCAGATAGCTATGAAGCATGAAGGCAGAGATAGCATCACACAAGAAAGAACAAGAGCTTTTGGAATAAAACAGACATGAGTGTAAACACTGATTCTCCCTCTTATCAACTGTGTGGTCTCAGACATTTTCTTTAATTTCCCTGAGCTAAATTTCTTTATCTATAAAATAGGGCTGATAATACTGACCTGGAAGAGTGGTTATGAAGAACCAGTGGTATAAGGTCCTCAAAGTTCATACACCAGGGCATAACACATGAGAGATAATCAAACAAAGGAAGCTCTTACTACTATCCATGTTGACCATCTTGAGACCTCAGTTGATTGTATCCACATGTATAGTGAGCAGGAACATTGACTCTTCAGAGGGAAATCTTGCAGAATTCCTATCTCTGGGTCCAGAGAGAAGACTTCTGCATTTTATGCAGAGTGATTTTCCCTGAATTCATTATTTTCCTGCTATTAAAAACAAAAGAACTGAGGAGGAAAATTAATGTGATCACATTAATACATGAATATGGAGAGGGGAATATAGTACCACTCTAGATAAGTGATGTCCTTAATTAGAAATAAATCTGATGGAATTTTACTTCTGTTAGACTTGAAGATGTTTTCAATAAATACCATTAGAGAACAAGAAAGAGAAAACATGAAAAAGATTGGAACACAATATAACAAATGCATTAGCAAGTTATTACCCATGGTAATGAAAACTATAAAGAAACCACCTTTAATGACACAGGGAGACCCCAGAACTTGTGGCTTATGGTATGACCTCAGAGGTTTAGAGCTTTAGCTGTATATCTGTGCCAGACCCAAGAACGTAGTCATTTGGCATTTATACTTCATTAGTCATTACCTTCCCTTCTATTAGTAGCTCATCAAATTCAACAAACATGTTCCATTTCTGTTTTGGTTGGGCCTTATTGACTTATTCCTGGGCTAACAATATGGAACTTGCTATCCAGAATGGAACCAAAGTTGGGTGTAAAGAAGTGGCCTTATGGCCTTAGCTTCACCTGTTCTCAGTGAGACCACACAAAGTTCAGAGTGAAGGTTATCATGGAGAGAAGGAGAGTGGGAAAGGAAGGCAGGATATCACTAAATAATCTCTAGTCACAGGTGTGGGGTGGCATGCCTCCCTCTTTAATTGCCCCATGAGTTAGTCTCTGATTTTCTGAGGCCTTTATCTGGGCACTGTGACTACTTCCCAAATATACCCAGCTGAACAGGGGAACAAGATCAGAGCCTTGTTACCACCAGCTTCTGCTTTGGAACCAGTGGTGTACTCTTCAACAGGGTATGCAGGATCTGCAGGTATACAGAGCCCCAAAAGGACTCTCTACTCAACTCCTGCTATATAGTGGGTACCCTAATCTAGGCATCAGGGAATATGCCCAATTCACATATCAGGAAAAAAACAAAAAACAAAACAAAACAAAACAAAACAGAGTGTTGATGCTTTTTTAGCACAGTGCCTGGCAAATTTTAACACTCAATAATATTAGCTATTATTATTATTATTATTATTACTATAAAACAAAGGGAAGGAAGTATAATATCTAGTGATATTAAAAGGCCTAGTGAGATAAGAAATGGTCAAAGGTCATTGTCTTTGGCAGTATGGAGGTCATGGTAACCTGATAAGAACACTTCTGGCAAAGTACACTGAGTAGTGAATGGAAGAGAAGGAAACTGGGTGGAGAGTAGAGAACCTTTTTAAGAAATCAGCATGAGGGGGCACCTGGGTGGCTTAGTCCTTAATTGTCTGCCTTCAGCTCAGGTCATGATCCCAGGGTCCTGGGATCAAACCCCACATCAGGCTGCCCGCTCATCGGGAAGACTCCTTCTCCCACCGCGCCCCCCCCCTCCTTTGTGTTCCCTCTCTCTCTGTATCTTTTTCTGTCCAATAAATAAATAAATAAATAAAATCTTAAAAAAAAAAAAAAAGGAATAAGCATGAGAAGGATCTGCAAAAGACTGGGCTGCATCTAGGGAGGGAACACCAGGCCAGTAAAGTCGTTTTGTTTTTTAAAAATTTTTTTCTCACCGAGGTTAGGGAGTTTGTGGTGATGCTGAAGCTACACATGATTCCCAGCAGCTCCCCTTCACTTCCCATACTTCATGGTCTTGCTGACTTGAGGTCCCTGAGGCATTTGTGGCTTTCCTGGTGTCTAGGTATCCTCCAAAAGCAGGACCTTCTGGAACAATTGAATATTTCTGTTTAAATTTCTGTCCACAGGAAAGATGCAAGAAAGGAGAAGAATGATGGGTTTCTTTCCTCTGTGTTCCTTACATGCACTTGTGACCTGAAGCTGAGATATGAGCAGCCTTTTCTTTTTTAAGTTATGACTCATTTACCCCTTTTTCTGGAAACCCAGAGGAACTGGGTAGATCATTTAGCAGAGGTCCGATGGCCTGAATCTGAAGAAAGCCCTAGAGCAGCTTGTAGGGTAGATGTTCCATGGGTGAGCAAAGAGAAGTATATGCCTAAGAGGTGTTGAGTTCCCCACCCTGGAAAATTGTTAACTCTGTAGTCTTCCACTAGAATCAGCCTTTCTGGAGGCTTACTGGTCTTTGTTTGAAGCCTTTAGTCTTCTTAAAAATATTCCTAAGAGGGGAGCCTAGGTAGCACCTGTTGGTTAAGCGTCTGACTCTTGATTTTGGCTCAAGTCATGATCTCAGGGTCCTGAACTCAAGCCCCACCTTGAGCCCCCACATGGAGCTCTGATTGTGGTTTTCCTTAGAGTTTATTTCTTAAAATTCTCTCCTATAAGTGTGTTAGTGATTCTTTTCCCCTCTCTTTGGTCACATTTGCAACTTTTTTTTTTTTTTTTTTGGTGGGTGGGGAGGTTTTCAATATTTTCTTATTGACAAAATAGCTGTTGAGAGCCACCAAGCAGTTGGGTTCAAGATTGTATAAGTGAATCCTTGTAGTCTATGATTATCCAAACCTGTCTGGTTGGTACAACTGGAAGTGTGCATTATCTAAATGATATATCTCTGCCTTGAGACAATAACATGACCAAGACTTTGGAAACTTCACAGATGTTGATTAAAAAATGAACTCTATGCAAAGTTTATTCAGTTTTTAAATTAAGATGGCATATTATTTTAAAATCTGCTAGCTCTCTATTGCCTTTAGGATAAATCCTAAGCTCTCTGACATAGCAAAAAAGTATCTACCAAGTCCTGACATACTTTTCTAACATCATCTTTTGAGGTTTTCTGAATCTGTGTTCTAAGCTACAGTCATACATATTTTCCTTCCATTTGCAAATGCTATTTCCTCTGCCTAGATGTCCCTAGTTCCACACCTAAATCTAATTGGAAACCATTCGTGATAATTTTATATCTAATTCAAATGTTAACTCTTTTGTAAAATTTCTGGCAAATCCCTACATAGAAATCTTATTACACATACCTGTACCTAAATTGTATTACATTAATTTTAATTGGCTGGTTTCACTTACAGTTGGCATTTTACATTAATATCTGATTCTAAATGCTTGAGTTTCTTATAAATAGTAGTTAATAAATGAAATGTTTAAATTATTTATTGCTTACTCAAAATAAATTGCTCATATTATTTCCAAATCTTATTTAAAATGCTGTAGTCACCAATTCTTGACCAGTTGGTTTGGTTGTGCCTGACATCCTCCCAAAGGTACATCATTTCCTTAATTTAGGTTTTCGATTTCTGTTAGAACATGTCCATTGCTTCTCCATCTCCCCATGGGAGATGGAGAGGAGAAGGGAGTTGAGGGAAACTGGGGGGGGAGATGAACCATGAGAGACTATGGACTCTGAAAAACAACCTGAGGGTTTTGAAGGGGCAGGGGGTGGGAGGTTGGGGGAGCCAGGGGGTGGGTATTATGGAGGGCACGCATTGCATGGAGCACTGGGTGTGGTGTAAAACTATGAATTCTGTTACGCTGAAAAGAAATGAAATTTTTTTAAAAAAAGAACATGTCCATTGCCTCAGAAAAATCAGAATGTGAATGGTTAGCCTTTGGTTTCTTGGTAGGCTGATGATCCCAAATGAAAATGTGGATAAACAACAACA
>PISX010015923.1:0-47895 GCA_004024625.1 Mellivora capensis
CAGCCCAGCAGAGAAGAAGAACTGACATACACAGCCAGCAAAGGAGATGCTTTTGTCTTTGGAGATACAGGTCACCAGAATCTTTGGGGTGTAGACAGAGGAGTACCAAAGATCCAGAAAGGACAGATTCCCAATGAAGAAATACATGGGTGTGTGCAGCCGGGAGTCATTACAGATCAATACCATGAGGGTGGCATTTGCTACCATAGTCCAAGAGTACATGCTAAGAAATACCACAAACAGGACTAGCTGCATAACCGGGTCTGTCGTGAAGCCCACCAAGATGAACTCAGTCACTGTATGGTTGCTTCTCTCCATGGCTCACCTAAGAGCACAGAAAATGAGATTTCAGCTTGTATCATTGTGCTGAATAAATAGAAAATATGGTAAATAAAAACAATTATATGAACTGGAGTTTCATTTTTTATTTTTTAACTCCTGACAATTTTTCTTCCCTGGATTCCAGACTGAGAAGTTCAAGTTCCTAGTTAACATCTCTTACAGGATATCTACTGGGCATTTCAATAAAAACTGAGTTCAACCATTCTTCCTCAGCCTGCTTTTCTCTCAGACTTCTCCACTGCAGTAAATGGAATTTTCCAGTTTAGGGGAAATCATTGACTCTTCTTGACTCCTCTCTGACTTTGACATTGTAACTGACTAATCAACAACATCTTGATTATACCTCCACAATATATCCAGAACCTGACCAGTGTTTCTCAGCTCCAGTGGTTCTGCCCTAGACTAAAACCGCTGTGATTTCCCATGGGTATTATCACAGAGTTTCTAAGGGTCTCCCAGCTTCCTTCCTCATTATATCCTAAGCTCAGTTGGGTCTCTGAACAAGTTGGGCAGAGTGATCCTGTTTAAAGACCAGTTAGATCATGTTATTCTTCTGCTTCAAACAGTGACTTCTCTTACTACTCAGAGTAAAGCCAAAGTCCTTACAAAGACGGACAAGCTTATTGCCTCTCTGCTTCTGATTCCTACTATCCATTCCAGCCATGCCACCCTCCTTTCAATTCTTAGAATAGACAGGGGATGCTCTGTGCCTTTGGAGTTGCTTCTCCCTATGGCCAGGATGCTCTTCCTTGAGTATCTTTATAGCAAATTCTCTTACATTTTCAAGTCTCAATTGCCTTTTCAGGTGTTCCTGATCACAATATTGAAAACTCCTTCCCTGGCATTTCTTATATCCCTTTCCTGCTTTATCATGCTCCCTAGCACTGCTCATTATCTAATATTATATACATCCCATTAATGTAACTTCTTTTCTTTTCTTTTCACTGAATATTCTTATAAAAAAGAAGAGAAAAGAAACAATATGTCTCCAAAAGAGTCCTTTGATCTCTGGGACAACAAAGATTTAATTATAGTCTCAACCTATCCCAGGAATGTGACCTTTTAATAGTCAGTGTGAAATGTCCTGATCAACACTAATGAGGTCATCTGCATGATAAAAACCCTGTTTTCCCCAACAAGGTGTAAAGATTTTTTTTTTCTTTTGCTAATTTCCTTGCTCCACTCTTCTTCCTACACAAATGTTCCATTCCATACAGCTCCCAATCCCTCTACTTTCCAGGTGGGCTCCTGCTTGATTCATGAATCACCTGAGAAAGCCAATTAGGTCTTCAACCTTACTGGATTGAATTTTGTTTCTCAACACTGTACATTTTCCCATCTGCTTTTGATGGAAAACATAGACCAATGTCTACTTTATCTTCATGTGTGGGTTATTATGAGATTTTGCCGGCTATTTGTTTTAACAGAGTCAGTTAATACAAAGTAACAAGAACTGTGTAACCGGGTGAAATCTTTGAAAACATGGATCTGAGAATTACGAGCGCTTTCCTATGGGAAACACTGAAAACTCCTGCACTCAACCTTCAATTTAATATCTTCTAACTTGATTATTCTCCAATTGTCATAATTATCCCAGAATTTGATTATTTATAAAAATAGTAGTGAACAATTCCGGATACTTTGCTCTGAGTTAAACATTGTTGTTAGTGTTGCACATGCATTATTTTATTCTTTGTCACAATATCCACCCTAGGTATGTTGGAAGATTAATAGCAATAACTTTACAGATGACCAAATTCAGTGTTAATAAGTAGCTTAAGTATACAGTTAGTATGTGGTCTCCTCTAACTCCAGAGGCCTGGGTTTTAATGACAAAGTCCTGTCCTTTCATATTCAATATTGGCTTAACAGTTGCTTATAGGTTCCATACATGAATATCTCCCTTTTTGGTTCTAACACCTTAACTCAAAACCAATAGGATAATAGGGACAGATTCAGACGCTGTCACAGGTAAGGACCTTGTATATGTGGGGTCAGATAGATGCTTCTAAGTAATACCCAAATCGTCTGGCAGGGTCCTTTGTCTCTCAGGATAGCCAGCCCTGATTATGAGGACAGGAACTGTCTACTCACCTCTCCCAGGACTTAGACACGTGCCTGAAACTCACAGACCCAGCCAACAAAGACCACACTGTAAATCCAAATATCTTATACTTGCTCAGGATCCCCAGTGTATTTAATTCCTTAAGCACCCCAGAGGTTCATAGCTTTGCAAGTGCCTGAACAGCAATTAACTAAGAAATGTATTAACTTTATTTAGGAGATTCTTCTTGTTCAATGAAAAAAAAAAAAAAAAAGAAGATGATGATTTTTAAAGTACTCATAATTATTGTGATATTTTGAGAAACGCTCTTCACAAAACACCTTCCTGGAAACTGTATTTGATTGTAAAAGTACTCTATGGAGTAGGTATTTTAATTTCAATCACAGACAAGAAAACAGATCCAAAGCATTTAATTAACTTTCTTTTCCAAGGCAAACTCAGAAGTAAATGCAGTCCGGATTTAAACTCAAGGCAGCCTGATTATAAAATTCAGTCTTTCCCCTATATCATGCATACTTCAGAGAGACATAATCTTTGAGTATCTATTCAGCTGTGACCATAAATTTTTAGAAGAGGACTTCCTTATCCTGAGTGTCAATACAGTAGATTTTGTAACAAATTTATTTTGTCTCCTATTTCATCATCTTATCACCCAATTTTTAAATGAGAAGAAAGGTGTCATCTTGGCTACTGTCTCTAAAAGTGACGGTATAAGAGGGTTCGCCCATATCCTCATCTTCACCAACATTTCTTGTTATCTGTCTTGTTAATTTTTCCCTTCTAACTGATATAGGGTGGTATCTCATCATAGTTTTGATTTGTATTTCCCTGATGGATAGTGATGTTGAACATTTTTTCAAGTGTCTGTTAGCCATTTTGTGTCTTCTTTGGAGAAGTGTCTGTTCATGTCTTCTACCCATTTTTGTAACTGGATTATTTGTTTTTTTGGGTGTTGAGTTTGAGAAGTTCTTTATAGATCTTGGACACCAGCCCTTTATCTGTAGTGTCATTTGCAAATATCTTCTCCCATTGTGTGAGTTGCCTCTTTGTTTTGTAGACTGTTTCCTTTACTGTGTAGAAACTTTTTTACCTTAATGAAGTTCCAAAAGTTCATTTTTGCTTTTGTTTCCCTTGACTTTGCAGACTTGTTTTGAAAGAAGTTACTGAGGCCAATGTTGAAGAGGTTACTGCCCATGTTCTCCTCTAGGATTTTGATGAATTCCTGTCTCACATGGAGGTATTTCATCTATTTTGAGTTTATCCTTGTGTATGTTGTAGAAGTTGGTCCAGTTTCATTCTTCCGCATGTGGCTCACCAATTTTACCAGCACCATTTTATGAAGAGACTGTTTTTTTTCCACTGGATATTTTTTCCTGATTTGTCAAAGATTAGTTGACCAGAGAGGTTTATAAGCAGCTAATGAATCATTGAACACTACATCAAAAACTAATGATGTACTATATGTTGGCTAACTGAACATAATAAAAAAAAAAGTGACCTGCGTAATTTCTCCATTATTATCATAATAATGTATACTGAATAATGAATACTTATATTGAATATTTCCCAGGCACTTTGCTGAATGCTTTAAAAGAATCATTTCATTTTAGCCTTCAAGACAATCTTGTAAAGTAAATGTGATTATTATTCTCATTTTACAGATGAGCTATTTGAGATAGAGAAATAACTGTATATTTGTAAATTGTCAAAGGTCACTGAATTTCAGGTTTATAGAGCTGGGATTCAAAACCAGTTCTCCCATTGTGTATCATGGGTATCCCCACACCTACATATCTACTAGCATTTACTATGTTCCTAAGGCTCTTCCAGGCACTATGGACAAGAGAGAGAACTAAGGCATGGGACCTGAGCCCCAAAAAGGTATAGTTAATTGGGGGAAACCAAATATTTATAAACAAATAAGCACCACAAATTGTAAAAGAATTATCTGCCATCCCTAATGGTGGGAGGAAGGTGAGTGAAGAGTTTGCTAGGGGCAAGGAGGGAAGGATTGTGTGTGTGTTATGGGAGGTTTTACACAGAAGGGAGAAATAGATACCCTGCATGAAGAGGCACAGAGAGTTACCACATGTGAGGAAGTAATTTCTGGCAAAGAAAAATACAACAACAACAACAAAACTACAACCAAGTCATAGAGACAAGACAAGGAATGGGTGGTGGAAAATCCATCTGACGTCTGTCAGATCTGTGTGGAATATAGTGTGTCTTCATTGGAATGATGGTACATGAGATCATGCAGGACATTTGAAGCCAGAGTCAGAATATTTCCAAAGTTAATGGCTTAACCTAGACCAATATTAAAGTGCTGGAAGGGTGCCTGGGTGGCATAGTTGATTAAATGCCTGACTCTTGGCTTCAGCTTAGTCATTATCTCAGGGTAACGAGATTGAGCCCAAAGTTAGTTCTGTGCTCCCTGTGGAGTCTGCTTAGATTCTCTCTCTCTCCCTTTGCCCCTCCCACACTCTCATGTGTTTTTCTTCTTTCTCTAAAATAAATAAATAAACAATTTAAGAAAATGGTTGAAATGTCAGGGACTATGGCAAAAATTTTGGTGGTGGTAGGGAGGTGATTAGCACTGCCTAAATCAGTATGTGCCCCATGTCTGAATAATGAATACATAGACACTCCACTCATAATTAAAGCTCAGAAAAATGAGAGGGAAGTCTGTCTAAAGATGGAAGTCATGAATGGGGCTTTAAAAAACAAATCAGTGGGCGTGGTTAAGTCTAAACTCAGTGCCTCTGACTCTCTGTTCTGTGTTCTTTCTACCACAGCAAGTTTCTTCTAATCATTCTCCCTCCGTGACAAAACTCTTCCATCCTTTTAGGCATTTTTGCTCTTAGTCGTATCTTTAGAGAAGGGGCATAAGACTCTTGACTTCCTGAACCTCATTCCCTATCATACCTAGTCCACCCGTAAAGATGATTGGTACCCAAGCAGAGGCGTCATAGGTGGAAAACGGAGAGCTTCACAGTGCAGTGGGATGTTTTTCCTGCAGGGGAACTTTTGGCTACATGTCTCCACATGAACTCTGCACACTCACATACACACACTCACTTCATTTATAGCCCAAAGAGTGTTCACTTGTGAGGTATTCGCCCTTGCTATTCATTCTGCTTAGAATATTATTTTATCTTCTATAGTTGTTCAAAATATATCACCTCAGAAAGGTCTTACCTGATCACCCTCTTCAAAATTTAACCCTATTCACTCCCATAGCACTTTCTAGCCCCTATCTTGCTTTATTCTCCAGAGGACTTACCACCTTGGTTACCATATAATCTACTATTTTATTTCCTGAGTCCTCCCACTAGGATGTGAAAATGAGAAGGGCATGTTCTGTGGCTTGTTTTGTTCACTGCTTGATGCCAGTGTTTAAAACAGTATCTGCTACAGAGTAAGCATGAATAATAATTGCTGAATAGATGAATAGATGGACTGCCCTAATTCTCCAGAGGCTGGTCAGTTAAATTCACATTCTGGTCTGCCATATGATGGCATTGGCAAGACATCTTTGTTATTCCACATTACTTGCAGTAATAGAAATCTGAATTTTCTGTGCTAGTCACAGGCATGCACAAGAAAAACTAAGGACAAATCGTCAAAGAATACGGTGTGACCACTGAAATATATGCACTAATTGGATTTCAAAATAGATTATATTTGTGAATTGTTTCCATTTGAACAGCAAATTCTTTCATGTTGAAGAGCCATGAGGATCCGTATCTTTGAATTGGCAAGTGGCCAGGATTGGAGGGTAATCCAAGCATAGACAGCACTGGGCCTTCATGCTGAGGACAAGGATTCAAGTTTGACCTCAGTCCTTACAGCTGTTGGAAAACCTTAAACAAGTTACTGAATTATGTTAAACCTTGTAAAACACAAGAATAATAATTGTAACTACTAAATAGGGCCGTTGTACAGATTGAAGGATATATTAAAAAATGGTTGGAGAATATTATATTTTTAAACTAGTATTGGGGACTGGATACATGAGAGATGGTCATGACATCAGTGGCTCTCTAATTCAGAGAACACAAATTTCACCTGCCATAGGGCTTAGGCTGTAGCTTCTTGGGTCTTGTTTGTCCCTTCGAGATTTAAATTTAGGCAGTCAGTTTCAAGGAACTCTTGTTAGAATGCCAGTATTACAACTTATTAGGACTGTTTTTAGAATGACAGCAGTCCTACTTTACAGTGGTGTGGAGATTAAATGACTAATGTATGTTTGCATACAGGTATTTTGCAGGAGAGTATATTTTGAGAGGCAATATGGACTCTTTAGCATGAGACACGGGGGTCAGACAGACCTGAGATGAAGTCTGATTCTAACTCTTTATAAACTGGTCACCTTTGAACATTTAGTTACTCTTCCTGAGAATCAATTTCCTCATGTGTGTTATCATGCACTTCTCATCTGAAATAACACAATTCTGTAAGATTGTGGGAATATTTACTAGACACAATGTATCTTTAAGGAGATGTGGTGGGTGTTTGATGTCTAATGCTAGCTATTACATGTTGAGAATTAAATATTTCCTTGGCTATTAATGTGATATGATCCTGAAGTCTACAGTTGTTAATATTATGCAAAAGAGTGAATATAATAAAATTGATGGCAACATAGTCCCTTTTTCATTTGGTGTTTTCTCTACCAGTGAAGCGTATTCTCTTTGGGCACTGGCCTCTCTTGATGACTCTGTTTATCTGTCTTCTGTTGACTTTATTTCTCTGTCTTATGTACCACTGCTTTAAGAATACATATCTTTGGGTCACTGATGTCTTTGGGAACCTGAACTCTGTAGATCTTGAAAATACTCAAATCCACAACATAAACATGCACAACAAAATAGTGCACATATTCCCATTGTGTTCCCTTGCAGACTGAAACATGGATGCTAGATCACAGGTTCAAGTGTTACTTTAAGAAAGGAATTCTCTGCTAACCAATGTTATCCAGAGGCTATGGCAACCTGCCAGTAATGATAAGCCTTTGTCTTATCATTCTTTTTAAATGTGTCTTCTGAGACAAACCATAAGAGACTCTTTTTCATCGGAAAAAAAACAGGATAGCTGGAGGGGAGGTGGGTAGGTAGATGGGGTAATGTGGTGATGGGTGTTAAGGAGGGCCAGTGATGTAATGAGCACTGGGTACTAAATGCAACAGATGAATCACTGAACATTACCTCTGAAACTAAGAATATACTATACATTACTTAATTGAATTTAAATAACAAAATAAAGCTTCTTAATAAAATAAATGTGTCTTCTGTCTTCCAACTCCTGGGACAAACATACACTTAAAAGAAATTACACTTCTCATGATTTATTTTGAACTCGAGTCTAGAGAGCTCTCATAGTCTGCCTCAGAGCTCTTGAGGTCATCACAAAGATTTATTTTTTTTGTGTGTCAGTTTTATAGTTTTATTTTCTGTTCCTTCCCTTTACTGCAAATTGCCCTTACCACAAATAAGAGAAAAAGGTACATAGTGTTTTTTTCCTCCCAGCTGTCTCGGAAACTTATAAGATATGGGTAGGACCTGAAAATGAGGCTTTGGGCCTCCTGGCAGATAATAGAATGTAAATGGCTATTGAGTTTTCCTGGGATAAAACCAAATTTCTATGCCACCAGTAATACCCAGACCCCTACCAACAATCATGGCAAGACCACATTCCAACATTCTAATATTTAAGTCAGCTAGTTCCAGAATCTTCTATAATAGTAGGTCCTGTCAGCTAGTTTTAAATTTTCAAGTCAGATAGTTCTATAATCCCAAGGATTTTATAACAACCCCAAGGATTTTATATCCATGGAATTCCTCATGGTTTTGTAGCTTAGGGGAATAGCAAACAAGGCAATTAAACAAAGCTATGCATTGGCAAAATCAGGTCAACCTTATTTAAGAGAGAGTTGGAAAGGTTTTGTTTAGAGACTGTGGTTCCCCAATGATAGGTGTATTTAACCATAATTTTCCTTCACATTCTATATTGAGTTTTGCTGAATTTATCTATTTCTATCATCTATCTAAACTATCATCTATCTATCTATCATCTCTCCATCCACATAAAATACAATTGACTACTGATAAACACATAGATACTGTTTTTGGAAGCAGCAAGAATTAGGTGCCCCAGAAAATGAAAGATAGACCTAGCTTTCTTGACATGAGGAAAGTCATTTTAGGTCCCTGGCCATCTTGTGAAAGAATGTAAGAACCATCATTACTGGGCCAGGGAATAATCTAATCATATCTGGGACCGTAAGTCAGTGGAAAAACTCCCAGTGCTGATTTAAGAGGGAAGATGGCCCTGTTGTATATTCTTGAATTATCTTTGCAGGATCTCAAACCCTCTGAGCACTCAGAAGCTGGAGCCACCGGGGCCAGAGAATGGATGATGCTGATCTTTGCTGGCTCTTGTGACTTTGACCTGGACTTGGTCACCTTAAGATTGTCAGCTTCCCCAATTCCATGTTAAATTCCCCACCAGGCAAACCCCTTCCTGAAGATGCATGCATCCTTGGCTTAAATCTTCTCCACCTTTTTGTTGAGGAAGATACTGTTTTGGGAAAGATTCCTGGTGTTATCCTTTATTTGTTGAGAATAAAACCTTTCCTTTTGCTACTCTTTGGCTTGGTTGTGTCCTTTGGCTTCACACCCACCAAGATGCTGATCCAGTATTAGGTAACAATATCTCTGTAGGGTACAAAGATATCAACCATCTGCCGTTCCATGTGGACTGCCATCCTTTGCCATTCTGCTTTCTGATCCAGGAGACCATCCTGTATGAACTGTTTCTGTTAGTTTGGCCATTGGAGGAGGAACTAAAAGGAGAAAAAACGATGATTTAGAATATGTTCCTAGACTGTTTCTTCACAGCCAACCAAGGTCACATTAATCCCTAGACTGATGTCACAGCTTTTATCCCCTTTTTCTCATTACAAAATCTCTCTCCCTCTCTCTTTATGGGTTCTGATAACTGGTATTTCCCCTTCTGCCTTCAGACCCATATGTACAGTGAGATCCTCTGTCAAAAGACTGGTCTGTCCTTTGTGGCCTTTCCATACTCTGTTCACATCTTTCTAATAGTCTCTTTATTAATTACTCTTCAGTGTGAGTGGGTCATCTGTTTCTTGACAGGACTCTGACTGATGGAATAATTAATATTAAGAGTAGCCTAGAATGTAACCCTGGGCTTAGTTTGCTCACATATTTAAGAATGTGCAGATATATGATGTGCTAGGGAAATGGAACACCAGTAAGCCACGGGTGCAATGACATCATGAAAATTTAAATCGTCACAAGTATTGTCACAGCTTGAAGTGTATTTGAAGAGCAAATAACTGAAAAGGTAAATGGTTATAGCATTCATCATGACCACAATAATATTGATTAGAACAATCATGGGTTCTTCTGAACTGAAAATGAGGTTATCCAACTGGTAACATGAAGGGCACTTGGAAAGCCTTGACTGTAGGTTTGAAGGAGTTTCCCATCTCTGTTAGTCCTTTAGGAAAGACAAGGTTGAGGTCCAAGCTGGGACTTGATTGTGAGGACTGCAGAGAAGTGCTACTTCCTGAAATTGATCCTTGAACAACACAGGGTTGAACTGTGTGGGTCCACTTACATTGGATTTTTTTCAATAAATACAAAATAATGCTATAAATGAAATGTATTTTCCTTGCAACTTTCTCCATAACTTTTTTTTCTCTAGCTTTATGGGACGAATACAATATGGAATACATAGAACATCCAAAATATGGGTCAGTCTATTATTTCTGTTATCAGTAAGGCTCTGGTCAACAGTAGGCCATTGATAGGTAAGTTTGGGTGAGCCAGAAATCAAATGCCTATTTTCGAATTGTGTGTGGGTCAGTTGTCCTAACCCCCACAATTTTTGAGGGTCAACTGTAAATGCTAAACATTGCATTTAGTTTTTGTGATAATCTAAAATAATTGATGGAGGAAGGAATTGGGACCATAAGGCAATGGGATAGCGATACTGGCAGACAACGACAGAGACGAAAATAGAAATCCTTGCTTGATGAGGCAGTCCCTAACTTCCATCACTTGAAGGAAATAGCTTTTTCCTTGACAAGTTTTCCAGTGATCACAGTTAAGAAGCTGCCTTATGAGCTCATGTAATTCTCACCACCCAACCTCACTACACTATACCTACTCTGTAGTGAAAGTTAAATATCATTAGCGCAGATGAAGAAATCAAAGACTTTTCCTACAGGAAATATACACTAAGAAATGTATACAATTTTACCAATCTGTATTGGTATGAATCTGGGAAGCATGTATGAGTTTGTGTTCTAAAAAGATAAACCAAGTAGAATGAAATGTAAGGATTAATTGAGCCAAATTTATCATCACAGGCACACCCAGGAAAGATTCAGGAACTCACTGTGTTTCCTCAAGAACTCTAGGAATTTATACTATAATTAAAGCCTCACTAGGATTGATTTTTTTGAATGGCTTACTCCCTGAAGACAAAACATTCCCAATACAGTGATGATAAAATATGTGGTTAACACCAGTACCATAGGTTTACTTAATTTCTTCCTGATGTCTGTATTTAGTGTGCTACATTCCTCACATTACTTATATATTTATTTATAATCTTTCATGTTTTAATGATGTATTTTGGAACTTTCCTCAAACTGAGGTAAGTTTACAAGATAAAAATGAACAAAAATATCTTCTCAGGCTGGCAGTGGCTTCTTATTTGGAAAAATAGAAGTTTTCCTAATGTAAATAAAACATAAGGGGCGCCTGGGTGAGTCAGTGGGTCAGGACCTCTGCCTTCAGCTCTGGTCATGATCCCAGGGTCCTGGGATCAAGCCCCGCATCACATCGGGCTCTCTGCTCAGTGGGGAGCCTGCTTCCCCCTTTCTCTCTGCCTGCCTCTCTGCCTACTTGTGATCTCTGTCAAATAAATAAATAAAATCTTAAAAACAAAACAAAACAAAACAGAAGCAACATGTCTCATGGTCAGGTTTCCTTTTTTATTATTAAGCTTTTAATGTCAATATGACTTTTCAAGCAGAAAAATCATTTTTTTTTCCCCAAGGTGGTATCTCCTTCTAAATTTATTTTTCCAATTCTCAGCTAACATTAAATAACCCATTTTATGTTATTATTGTGATATTAATTTAATACAAGAGAATTATTCAGGAAGAATTTAATCTTGTAATAATGTTATTTTAATTAGTAAGTGTACTCAATCTTCATTTGTTAAATTAGAGATTGAGTCTGCATGGTTAACTATTCATTTGAGCTCTGTTATCTAATTCAGAATTTCAGAACTACCTTGTCTCAACTTTGTTATTCTGTGTGATATCTGTTACTGATTATTATTATAAGTATTCATCAGCACTGATTATTCCTTTCTGATCTTTTTATAGCTCCTAATTTAACTGGCACTAGTTGGAAAACACAGTTTTTTATATTTATTATTTATTGCTTATTTTGGTAAAACATGGACATATTAGTATTTATTGAAATTTCTCTGTATTTTTCTATATAAGCTACTTATTTACTAATATTGCTACCTTTGAAAATCCAGTCAAAATGAAATAACCTGTTTTTTTTCCCTTGCTTTTGTTTTTATCACTACCTTCTTATATTCTCTCCATACACTTCTCTTTTTTTGAGACTCTTGGACTCCTTAGCTTTCATTGGTCCACCATATTGCAATAAAAACCATACTGTTTTGGTTATTATCATGATTTTTCTGTGATACCGAGAGTGCCACAACATGAACCTCATGGGACCCTTTAAGGTGTAAAGTTACCTTTTGTTCCTCTTCTTAAGATTTGTAGAATCCTCCATGTTTTCCAGACATAACAGACTATTTCAAGCATATGCTATTTATTTTCTCCCTGTAAAACAGTGACGAATTATCCTCTAAGAAACACTGGTTCCTTGGGCGCTTGGAAGGCTCAGTCAGCTAAGTGTCTTGTCTTTGGCTCAGGTCATGATTCCAAGGTCCTGGTAGAAAGCCTAACTTTGGGCTCCCTGCTCAGCGGGGAATCTGTTTGCTCCCTCTCCCAATGCCCATGCACCCACTCTCCCCAGCTTGTGCTCTCTCTCTCTCAATCTCAAATAAATAAATAAAATCTCAAAAAAAAGAAAGAGAAATACTGATTCTTAGTTGGACATTAGTATTATGGGTATAAATTTAGGTCTAAAGTGTACAAAGATCATGCAAAATATCAGGTGTCTTCTCTGAGTATAGAAAGTGTGGTGGAATGAATTTTGTCTCTATACTATTTAATGAACAGTAGGGAGTGGATTAACTTTCTGAACAGGGGGAATAAAACTGGAAAGTTAGTGACAAGGAAGTCTGAGAGAGGTAAAGGGATGGAACTCTTGGAAAGGACAGTGAAGATACTCTCGCTCTATCACAAATGCCCACCAGAGGGCACTGAGTGCAGAAAAGAATCTGCACTGAGAATGTTGGTAAGTCTCTTCCCCTATATTTTCTTCTAGTAGCTTTATAGTTTCAGGTCTTATATTTAAGTTTTAAATCCATTCTGAGTTGATGTTTGTATATGGTGTGTGATAAAAGTCCAATTTCACCCTTCTGCATATGATACCTAGTTTTCTCAACATCTATTGAAGAGACTGCCTTTCCTCATTGTGTGTTTTTTTGTACCTTTGTTGAAGATCTGTTGACCATGTATATGTAGGTTTATTTCTGGGCTCTGTATTCTACTCCATAAGTGTATATGTCTGTTTTTATTCCAGTACCGTAATCTTTAATTACGGTATTCTATAATTTATTATAAAATCAGAAAGTGTGATGCCACCGACTTTATTCTTCTTGCTCAAGATATTTTTTGGTTATTCCTGGTCTTTTGTGGTTCCATATGCATTAAAAACATTTTTTAATGTTTCTGAGAAAAATGACATTGGTATTTTGATAAGGATTACACTGAATCTGTAGATTGCTTTGGGTAGTATGGGCCTTTTAAAATTGTATGGACATTTTAACAATCTTATTCTTTCTGATGATAAACACTGGCTATTGTTTCATTTACTGTGTCTTCTTCACTTTCTATCATCAATGTCTTTTAGTTTTTAGTGTACAGATCTTTCACCTCCTTGGTTAAATTTATTCCTAAGTATCTTATTCATTTTGAAGCTATAGTAAATGGGATTGTTTTCTTAATTTCCCTTTCAGATAGCCCATTGTTAGTGTATAGCGATGCAACTGATTTTTGTATATTGATTTTTTAAGAGATTTTATTTATTTATTTGAGAAAGAGAGAGAAAGAGAAAATGAGAGCAAGAGAGCATGAGAGGGGAGATTTCAGAGGAAGAAGCAGACTCCCCACCGAGCAGGCAGCCTGATGGGGAACTTGATCCAGGGACTCCAGGTTCATGACCTGAGCCGAAGGCAATTGCTTAACCAACTGAGCCACCCAGGTGCCCTGTATATTGATTTTTTATCCTGGAGTGCTACTGAATTTTGTTGCTGTTGTTGTTAGTCCTAACAAGCTTTTGACGGGAGTCTTTTGGGTTTTCTATATGATTTCCATATGGTGATTTTCTATATGATTTTGTATATGATTTCTATATGATTCCGTATGTTTTCTATATGATGATTATGTCATCATGTCATTAGTAGGATCCCATATTGCTTCAAAAACTTCCAGAATTTTTTTATTTTTATTTTTTAAATTAAATTCAATTAGCCAACTTATAGTACACCATTAGTTTCAGATGTAGAGTTCAATAATTCACCAGTTGTGTATGACACCCAGTGCTCATTACAACATGTACCTTCCTTAATGCCCATCACCCAACTACCCCATTCTTCCCACCCTCCCTCCCCTCTAGCAACCCTCAATTTGTTTCCTATAGTTGAGTCTCTCAGTTTGTCTCCCTCTCTGATGACTTCCTATTCGGTTTTCCATCACTTCCCCTATGATTCTATGCATTGTTTCTTTTCTTCCAGATATGAATAAAACCACATGATAATTGTCTTTCTCTGACTGACTTACTTTGTCAGCATAATACCCTCCAGTTTCATCTGCATCAATATAAATGATAAATACTCTTCCTTTCTGAGGGATGAGTAATATTCCATTTTATATATGAACCACATCTCTTTATGCATTCATCTGTCAATGGACATCTTGGCTCTTTCCATACATTGACTCTTGTGGACATTGCTGCTGCAAACACTGGGGTGCATGTTTCCCCTTTAGATCATTACATTTGTAACTTTGGGGTAAATCCCTAGTAGTGTAATCACTGGGTGGTCAGGACCCCAGAATTTTTAATAGGTCTCTCTGCTGACCCTGGCCATAGACAATTAATGTATTAATGTGAGAAAACTTTGAGTGCTTTTTGTATCACTTACAAATTATGGAAACCTAGGAAAGTGATTGCTCCTTCTGGATTTCAGTCTAGTGGCATCCTCTCTGTTTCCCAGAATTTGAGGCTCAAATGTTGGAATACAACAGTCCCATATTATTAATATGGGACTCCCTAAGTAATAATATGGGACTCCCTAAGAGGTCGAGTATTTTGAGCTTTGTTTTGTGTAGATACACAAGTGTATTTTTTTCCCGGTAAAAATATTGGAAAATCAGGCTTTAAGGGCTCACTTGGGGAGCTTTTAAAAATACCAGAGTCCCATCATCAAGAACTATAATTTAATTGATTCAGGATAAGTCTGGGCATTGATATTAAAACCGAACTATAACCATTCAGGATTTGAGAATTACCAGATTAAGTGATCATTATGTGGAGGCATGATTTGATTATGTGGCTCTTTGTACATTGGAAGGACTTAATTGATACTAACTTTTACTTCCCTCTCTTTCTCTCTTCCTTCCTTGTTTTCTTTCTCTTTTTCTTCATTTCCTCACTTTAGTTCTATAACAAGGGTGTCATGTAGTTGTCTAGGTATTTTTATGTCCATTTTACAGATGAATTAGCTGAGGCTCATGAAAGTGAAGTGCTCTGTTTGAGGTCACATCTGGGAAGTCCCTGTGTCCTTATAAAGTTTATGTTTTGTTACTATGCAATAGTAGATGGTTCTAGGGTTTGCTATGATCAGGGAGAGGTGAATGTTGGGTTCAAATTTGCTCTGTGGATAGTTGAGAGTATAATAGCAACATGATCAACCCTAAGTTCTAGTAGATTCCAGGAAATGGCACCATGTTTGGTCTCTGAACTCTGCCTTTTAGGTTTTGCTTTGTGATGAATGCACTCCTGTTCATGATTACCAGTATTAGGCAATTCTGAAGGATGAGGACACTCTGGTCATTTGGAAGGGTCACTTAAACCACGGTACAGGTCCATATGCAGGCAAGGAGAAGGAGAGCAACCAACAAAAGCCTCAACCAGGAATCCCTCAGAATAAATAATTAAGTTTTAATTACTGATCTGGAACATTATCCCACAAGAATCTAAAGTTCAGGCTAAAGTCCTAAAGTGAGAAAACTCAGATGACTTAGGAATTGCACTATGTATGTATTAATGATCTTTATGTTTTGTCTATAAAAGGACTGAGTTGGAGTATAGCACTGTGGTTACCATAAAAAGAGGTTTACTTTTATCTCCAAGGAATTGTGTTTTTTGCACATAGATATCATGTCTTTTATGGGGTTTTGTGTACATGAGTCTGTGGTGAGGACAGGTATTATTCTATACATTGCTTATGGCCTTAGGGTTGTTTTATCTTCTGTGTTTATGATTGCAATTGTCTACTGAGATGTAAAAAAATAATAAAATAGAACTACTATTTAAATAAAAGACTTTAGAATTAGGCAGACTTGAAGTACAAATTATGGTTCTGCTAAATACTCTGAGAACTATGTATAGCTTCTCTGATCTTCAATTTTCTCATCATTAAAATGGATGTAACTATATTTTGGAATTATAAAGATGCAATTTAATATTAGCATATACCTAATATACCTAAATATACCTAATATACCTAAAAATGTCATGCAATAGAGAATTATAATATGCAGCAATTAAAACCATTTTTCTTTTTTGGTGATTTTTTTTCTTTCCCATAGAGAAAGCTTATTTTGCAGGTGGGGTGGAGGGATGATCTAATTACCTCCACCGAACATCACAATTTGTTAACTTGTGTTATAATATTTACAGTCATGGCATTTTTAAAAGATTTTATTTATTCATTTGAGAGAGAAAGAGAGAGAAGAGAGAGCACAAGTAGGGGGAGAGGCAGGGAAGGAGGGAGAAGCAGGCTCCCCACTGAGCAGGGAGCCTAAGGCATGACTTGATCCCAAGACCCTAGGATCATGACCTGAGCCAAAGGCAGATGCTTAACCATCTGGGGCATCCAGGCATCCCAACTCTCATGGCATTCTTGCCAGTGTGCAGAGTTGGACCCCTCTCGGAGTATGGCCTCCCAGGAGACCCTGCTTTTATATTTTCCTCCTTCTCCTTCATGCTGCATCAAAACCAAATCTGCCTTATTTATTTAAAAGGCTTTGTGGAAACTAATTCACAAACTGTCATCTGGCAAATTATCATCTACAGCACAATTTGTAAACATTGTAAGTGGCGTTTTTACAAAAAAATCATTATTTTTCTAGGATAATTTTCAAAACTCAGTAGTGGATTCACAGGAAAAGTCTTCCTGGTAGGTTTTCCTGATGGTTTTCTTTAATGAGGTAGGAAACAGGATTATGATACTATCTTTAGTCTTCTTAATTTTTAAAATTCTTAGTCCTTAATCAATTTTTAATAATAAATTTCATTGATGGATGAACTAATAATCAATGAAAAGACATCACAAATTTTGACATTATGATACACATGTAGGGATTGTATGAGGTTGTGTAGGCTCTAAATGTTTCAACAGTGATGTATGAAGTAATCCAATATAATTATGTCTTGTAGTTCTTCTGCTCTAACACAAGTTTATTTATAGTAAATTGGATAAACCTGAAGTTTATATAATATTGTGAACTATAATTTTTTAAGTTCTCACTATGTGTCAGATACTATGCTAAAACTGCTAGATGGACTTTCTAATATATAAAATAATATAATCTAAAGTAATCTTATGAATGAAGTAGTAATACAGTTCTCACTTAACCTAGGAGATAAAAGAGGCTTAGAAAAGCTTAGAAACTCACCCAAGTCACATAGAAGAGAACTGTTGGAGTCATAATTCATATTTAGGATGTCCTTTCCCAGAGCTGATTTTCACCCCTACACTAGGGTGCCTTGAAAACTTATCCTTGGGAAAGGAGGTATTATCAAAGAGCAACAATATCATTGATGTATATCAAATATATCTACCAAACTTAACAAAAAATTTAACTACAAGTTAGAAAAAAACAGTGTATTCAGTTGTACAAATGATTTGGATTACAATGATTAGAGGTTTAGCTTTTGAAAATCCTGAATTTATGAAGGAACACTAGACTTCTCTAGTTTGGTGTAAAATGTATCTTAGATTTCTTCCTGTGACTTGCAAGACAGAAAGAGGAGTCATTTTTCTGTGAATATATAAAATGCCTGATATGCAGTGTTTATATGATGCCAAAAATAACCTGAGCTGAGTAAAGTTTGTCAGCATACATCATACCTTCTTGGCATCAAGCCACATTAACCATTCCCCCCACCCTTTTCCCCAAACTGAATTAGATGGCTTTCTGAGCCAAAAACAGTGTTGTTTAGAAAAAAGAAGCAATTAGAGAGTAAGTGATTTTGCTGGACTATATTCTTTGACTAAAATTATGGCTAGCATGAGGGTGAATTTTTTCTTAATCTGAGCTTAAATCTTAAGAAAAATAGGAAATAGGAAGATTTATTTGAGGGTTTTTTAAAAAAGATTTTATTTATTTATTTATTTTTCAGAGAGAGAGAGAGAGAGAGAGACAGAGACAGAGACAGAGAACAAGCAAGCAGAGTGGCAGGCAGAGGCAGAGTAAGAAACAGGCTTTCCACCAAGCAAGGAGCCCAATGTGGGACTTGATCACAGGACCCTGGGATCATGACCCAAGCTGAAGGCAAGGCTTAACCAACTGAGCCACCCAGGCATCCTGAGTTTTTAATCAATGTTTAATGATGCTTATTATGTGGTAGGGAATGGACAAACAAATATGGCAGGATCACTAGAAACCCAAAGCCATTGGAGAGATAGACTCATAACTAATACACACACATATAAATACAAAAATTGAGTATGTTCAAAGGATGGAAATGGTTCAGCAGAAGGGACTCTGATTAACTCTGTCTGGATGAATTAGATTAGGGTTTCCAAGAGGACTTCATGCATGCTTGAATATGAGTGTCCCAGGCAGGAGAGTGGAAGAGGCAATTAGTAACAGTAGCTTTTGCCTTGTGAGGTAACACAAAGGGTGTGCAGTTCGCTAGGTGTTGCTTGCCTCGTTGAGATGCCTGTGTAGAATTACAGGTAATTACAAACCATCCAGAACGTTTTCAACCTGTATTTAATTTGGTGAGTTTGCTTCATATTATGGGAGATACATTCATTTATAAAGTGTCTTTATTCCTCTTATCCTTATAATGGATTTGCAACTCTGTGTTCTGATAGGAATAGAAACAGATTTGTAACCTGGAAACTGACAACTGAGTGGGTTCTAACTCACTTTCAGCGGCTTCAGCCATCAAGTGACTAAAAATGTTTTAAAGGCAACTTGTAATTTTAGAGGAGCTAAGGGAATGTCCTCCTTCATTGAGCCTTCAAAATAGAGAGACAGTTTAACTGTTGAACCAATATATTTATGTTCCTTCATGTGAACACAATTCTATGCATACATACATGCATAGAGGACCAGGACTATTTCATTTGGTGTGGCTTTATTACTGTAGATATAGCTATATTATATATGTGTGTGTTGTGGGCATTTGCATATAGATTCAGTAATTCAATGATTTAGGATGAGTTATTTACTGTCTTAAAGACTTAGTCTCTCTGCCCTATAAGGGAGTGGGTTAGGATACAAATATTTCACATTTGTGCACTTAAAGATCCTCTAAAGAGGATTATATGAATCATAATGATAATAGTTAACATATATTGAGCCCTTACTCTATATGTCTAACTCTGTTTTAGGTGCTTTACATGCATTACCTCATTTATCTTGTGTATCAATTCTGAGGCTACCCTGCCCCAACCCTACAGAGAAGGACAGTTGGCCCAGGTTCGTGTCAGGATTGCACAATGCCCCCCAGGCATGTGATCTTTCTCTCCGGTGGTCGATTCTGTGTACTGCACCACCAGTGGTGTGATCTGATTGCGTGCCATCTTGTCAACTGAGAAACTCATTGGGGATGTCACTTGTTGCCATTATAATCACTCCTAAAATCACCAAAACATTTCTTATTTGCGGCAGAACTTGATTAGTGCTGATTGAAGGGCCTGGAAGGGAGCTGTATAACCTCCTTGCTCGCTTCCTTTCCTGCTGCTCCTGGTGAAAACAGGACTGTAACCCAACCTCTCTCTCCTCTTTCCAGGCCCATCCCTCCTTTATCCCTGGACTTCAGATTTTAGATAATTTAGTTTTATCAGTTCACTGAATTATTTGATTTGAAAATCCCCGATTTAAATAAAAATATAAGAAAGCCCTTTATTTTATTTTTTTAAAAAGATTGTGTATATCTACTTGAGAGAGAGAGAGAGAGAGAGAGCACATGCATGGGTACCAGGGGCAGGGGTAGAGGAAGAAGGAGCAGACTCCCCACTGAGCAGGGAGCCCAACAGCGGGCTCCATCCCAGGGCTCTGGAATCATGAGCTGAGCCAAAGGTAGACACTTAACTGACTGAGCCACCCTGACGCCGCATAAGAAAACCCTTTAAAAGATACTACATGGAAATCGATATTATTTGAGAAAGGATGTGTTACCTAAAGTAGTCTTTTTCATAACCCACAACTACTTGGTTCTTAAATGTTTTCCTGATAAGATTCCCCATGCTCTCAGGGTTGGGGCTGTTTCCTTCATCACACCTTTCCACTGGAACGTAAGCTCTGAGACTGTGGAAAGTATCTGTTGTATTTACCAGTGTATACACAGCATCTGGTACATATTAGATTATCATAAATATATTTTTGAAAGAAAGAATGAAAAAGAAAGACACAAAAAGGGTGCACAAATGGACAAATGAATGATTGTCAGCTTTATCTGGCTGCTGTAACGGTACCTACCTGTAGGACTCTTCTTTACCTCCCATCTGTGTTCTCACTGCTTTTAATCTGTTCATGGCTGCAAGTCATTAAAGGAACATGCTAACCTGGTGCATAAATAAATTTAGGGTAAGTAGGCACAGGGTCAGGGCTAAGGAGTTCTCAGTGAATAGACCTGGTAACTTTAGTGTTCTGGATATTTTTAATTAATATTTCTCTGAAACAGTTTTTATTAGAAAACTGAATTCTAGATAAATGTAGCATCGTGGTACATTAGTAGAGCTAGTAATAATAGATGCTATTTGTGGATTATTTCCTACATGTAGACATTGTCTTAAATTCTTTATTCACATTATTCAATGTAATCTGCAAAAATTTATTCACATTATTCTATCAATTATTCCCACTTTATATATGATGAAACTACCCAAGACCCCACAGTATGGAAATGGTGAGGCTGGTAGAACATGGGTAGTGTGACCCATGACTGGTTTTGTTGTTGGTATGTCCAGTCTTTGTTCTTTAGGGTATCAGGGTGTCCAAGCATGAGAAGTTTGCCTCAGAGTGAGAAGAAGCACAAGCTGCTGTTCCTGCCTTTACTTTTAGATGAAGTAATGTCCTTCACTGTTTTTTACTTAAGTTCTACATCATGCTGCTCTGTTATTAGGTGTGGAACAAAGACATAATCGGATCTTTTAAAAGAGGTGAGCCTTGAGTAAAGCTTTGAAGAATGAAGAATGAATAGGTTTTGGACAGATTATGAACAGGCAAAAAAGCATACCCTTGGAGAAAAGTCAAGAATATCTGCTTAACTCAATCAGTAACTGAATGTGAAATTCTTAATCTCATCAAGAGAATATGCCCACCAAAAGTAGAAGAAAAGCTTTCCATTTGTAATACAACTCAGATACTCAAGATGTAATTTCAGATCAAGACGTCTCTTTTCTTTCTTATTTGTTTTGAGTTTCCAACACTGTGCTATCGATACAGGACATTTGAAATTTTTCTTCAGGTGGATGGTTCTGTGAGAGGGAGGGAGGTGGCCTGAAAAGTGAATATGATAAAAACAAACTTCACCGTGACTGAATTTGTGTTCCTGGGGCTCTCATCTCAGCCAAAGGTGCAGCTCATTCTTTTTATTATGTTCTTGTTCTTTTATTTATTAACAGTGGTGGGGAATATTATAATTATCACTATTATTCAGATAGAACCTCGTCTCCAAACACCCATGTACTTCTTCCTCACTAATTTATCCTTTCTGGATATCTGCTACACATCCACTAATGTCCCACAAATGCTGTCCAACATGATGGGGAAAAAGACCATCCCGTTCTCTAGTTGTGCTACTCAGATGTACTTCTCCCTCTCCTTTGGAATGATTGAATGTGTTCTCCTTGGGGTCATGGCTTATGACAGATACGTAGCCATTTGTCATCCTCTCCATTATACTGTCATTATGAACCAAAACATCTGTGTCCAATTGGCAGCCATTTCTTGGTCCAGTAGCTTCCTGAGTTCCATGGTTATCAATGTCCTCACCTTGAGTTTGCCCTACTGTGGGCCCAACGTCCTGAATCATTTTTTTTGTGAGGTCCCTTCCATCTTGAGGTTGGCTTGCACTGACACCTCATTTACTGAGTTGGTTGTTTTTATCTTCAGTATCATCATTGTCTTCATCCCTTTTCTCCTCATTGTTGTTTCCTATGCCCGAATCCTTCTATCAGTTCTCAGGATACGGTCAGTCTCCGGGAGGCATAAGGCACTGTCCACCTGTGCCTCCCATCTGACGGTGGTGGCCTTATTCTACGGAACTGCCATTTTCATGTACATGAGACCCCAGTCGAAGTCCTCCAGGGCCGGAGGCAAGATCATTGCAGTGTTCTACACTGTGATCACACCCATGCTCAACCCCTTGATCTATAGCCTAAGGAACCAGGATGTGAAAGGAGCTTTAAGGAGGCTATTGCAAAACAGAGGACATGAAGGGTCTTAATGGGACACTTGAGTTAATTGTTAATCTAAAATAATTGACTTCTGAATATGAAGTGAGACAATGAAACCTTGGACAGCCGATGTTTCTCTTGCCATTCATAATGGACACCTAAATACAGCAACAAACTCATCAGGAAACACATTTCCCCAAGGACAAATGATGGCTTTAGTGTGTGAAAACAACTCCCTTTATTGACTGAGTGTTTGCTTACTCCTTGAGAAATCTCGGTTCTCTAAAATCATAGACTATCTGAAATTAATTGTTTGAAATTATAACTGTAAGATGAAAGATCTTACTCCTGTCTGGAGGATCTAAATCATCTTCACATAGAGAAACATTCTGAATTTTTAACTCAAGTAAAGAACTTCAGATAAGGTTTTTGGATGTAATATTTTACATCTGTCTTTTTTAAAATATCTTATTTTATTTATTCGAGAGAGAGAGAAAGTATGAGAGGAGAGAGGTCAGTGGGAAAAACAGACTTTGGCGAGCAGAGAGCCAGATGTGGGACTTGATCCTGGAATTCCGGGATCATGACCTGAGCCGAAGGTAGTTCCCCAACCAACTGAGCCACCCAGGCGCCCCTACATCTATCTTAATTTTGTAGTTTACAAGGAAACAAGACTGCATCTACTTTGTGTGAGACCGATTTTGACCCCTTCCATATAGCCCTGTTTTGCAACAAATCTATTGAAATATTGCTTCATTTAAATTTCATGTAGTAGCCCGACCATGCAGGGCTGAGATGACTGCATTAGGAGTAAAGATTTATTCTTAGCAAAATGTAAGTATTATGAAGGAGGGTGGTATGACACAACTTACATTTTTGGAAAGGTTTTCTGGTTGCTGTGTGGACTCTATCTATATATCTATATAAATCTATCTGTCTCACAAATTTATGGAAATGAATATTTCTTGTGTTTTGAAGCTTTTCAACCAGTGCTATCTTTAAAAAGAATTATTTTTTGAATTAAGAGAATAGAAAATATGATTTAGCAGTATTGTACTTAATAAGCTTAAATATAGCCTTTGATTAACATGTTATTAAGCTAGTTACCCTACTTCTAAAATTTTCTCACTTGTTGTTTTATGATTTAGAATAAAATAAAAAAAAGGGTTATTCACTTTCACAGATATTCAACAACTAAAATGCAACCATTTCTCCCACCTAAATATGAATGCCACATGAAATCAGTAAATAAAGTACCTCTCATGGAATATAGGTAAAGTGGAGTCCACTAGTTTAAAATTGACTTAAAAAGTAATAAGGTGGGGGGGGCACCTGGGTGGGTCAGTGGATTAAAGCCTCTGCTTTCGGCTCAGGTCATGATCCCGGGGTCCTGGGATCGAGTCCCACATCGGGCTCTCTGCTCTGCAGAGATCCTGCTTCCTCCTCTCTCTCCCTGCCTGCCTCTCTTGCCTACTTGTAATCTCTGTCAAATAAATAAATAAAATCTTTTTTAAAAAAAAAGTAATAAGGTGGGGCGCCTGGGTGGCTCAGTAGGTTAAGCCTCTGCCTTCAGCTCAGGTCATGATCTCAGGGTCCTGGGATCGAGTTCTGCATCGTGCTCTCTGTTCAGCCGGGAGCCTGCTTCCCCTTCTCTCTGCTTGCCTGTCTTGTGATCTCTTTCTCTCTGTCAAATAAATAAATAAAATCTAAAAAAAAAAAAAAAAAGGTAATAAGGAGGGGTGCTTGTGTGGCTCAGTGGGTTAAGCCTCTGCCTTCATCTCAGGTCATGATCTCAACAGTGAGCCTGCTTCTCCTTTTTCTCTGCCTACTTGTGATCTCTCTCTCTGTCAAATAAATAAATGAAATCTTTAAAAAAAAGTAGTAAAGAGGGCACGTATTGCATGGAGCACAATGAATTTTGGAACACAAAACCACACAAATTAAATTAAAAAAAGTAAAATGAATTTTGGAACACACACACACAAATTAAATTAAATTAAATTAAATTTTAAAAAGTAAAAAGCAAAATCACTAAATCACTAACCAACTAGTCAAATTCACTACATAGCAGGGTGCTTTTCTTGTCTATTTGCCTTAATATACAGATGACTTTATATATCAGATATTTGCTTAATACACGGACAAATATGAAACATATACTTCTAACTAACTTTCTTCTGAACAATTTAAAATGAAAAGTAACATTTAAAATTCTCTCATTTACTATCAAACAAGAAATACATAATTAGTTGGCTATTAATTAATTAGAAACAACATTAAATTAGTTTTGAAGAAGAGACATGAAATGCCTGAAGGTACAACATATAGAAAGTTTATCTTTTGTTTCACAAAAATTACTAATCCATCTTACCTCTCAGCTCTATAAATGAATGAATTAGTTAAAAATGCAGAAAAAAATTGCAAAGCCTTTCTCATGGTGGGGGGGGACACATACCAGAATATGCAAACAAATTGAAGTGAATATTTTTGTGTATTTTTCCTAAAAATATTTATTTAGACCAAATGCTTGACTTAATCAATCCATTCTGACTAGTTTGTTTTGATCAATAGTAACGTGGAGTTGGGTGAATAAAGAATAATAATGCAATTCAAGCAGCCCATGTGCTATCCTAGTGCCTAGCTAAAACTTGTCTTTTCTTTTCTTTTTAAAATTTTTATTTAAATTCAATTTAGTTAACATATACTGTATTTTTAGTTTCAGGAGTAGAATTTAGTGATTCATCAGCTGCATACAACACCCGGTGCTCATCACAGCAAGTACCCTCCTTAATGCCCATCACCCAGTTACCTCATCCCACCACTGTGGGGGCAGTAACTCCAGCAACCCTCAGTTTGTCTCCCATCCAGCTCAACGTTTTCAAGCAAACTTTTGTCCTTTCCTAGACTTGCTTCTTTGGGCAGAAAAGGAAAATGTAACACTTAAAGACATTTAACTGATAATTCTATGTACTGTATGTGAGGATCATTGCTAGAACAAAAGACAATTAATTTTAAGATTAACACAAATAATGGTGAATAAAATCAAATGTCCTATTGAATTATTTCCTTCCTACATTTGTTTGGGATTATGTTAATAAGATTGACAGTATAGCTAGGGTAAGTACTAACTAGCATTTTGTTCATATTGAAATAAAATTAAAGCCTAGAGTAAATAAAATAATTAGAGAATAGACTGTTGCCATAAAATGCATTCTCTCAGAGCTTGACTAATCAGTATTATTGTGTATTATAAAAGAATACATTTGGAACGAGAATAATGAAGTTGTAATTTCACGGTTTTAATTTAGCTATGTTACTAGGAAGAAGTCATTCCATTTCTGTGAACCTCATTTCCTCCATTTACAAAATAAGATTGTTGTTGGATTAGATCATCTCTAAGTATTAATCAATCATGTCTTTACCTATATCTAGGTATCTCTGTCCTCTCTGGAATAGACTTATTACAAATTTGTAACCAGATTTATATATCATAAACCTGTGAAAATTTCTTTTGAAATGTTTTTATAGTTTTACTTTTTGGATTTGGTTAATTAATTTTAAGGATAATAATGCAATGTTGAGAGGTTTTAATGTCATTACCATAAGGTATAGAGGATAAAATACACACTGTGGTCATATGTCATGTCACCAACTTTCTTAATGAGTATCTTCCCCTTTAAAGTGAAAAACATTAATTTAGTATTCCAGTCAGTAAGTATGAGGATTGTAAAATATTGAAGGAGAAGAAAATCATGGTGAAAATTATCATTCCTCCTTGATACCATTCTTTCAACATGATCTGAAAGCTGATCTATTTCTTTTATAACATCTCCTATTTTGCCTCTCTCCCTCACTTCTTTAGGATATAGTGACTTGTGCAGTCCATCTGATCTTGCAAGGGTTCAGCTCACTATGGTCATAGGCAAATGTGAAACTTTTAACAAATGTGTCAGAATACAATCCTGATTGATCTATCTAATCAAATCATCAGACTGAATATAGCCACAGACAAGACCTTTATACAGGTTCCCCAGTTCTGATTATGCCCATCACTTTCTTTAATGCTGCACATTTCCCTATTTATAGAACACTGGACTAAGAATCAGAAAATTTTGTTCCAATCCCAGCTCTACTACTTATAAGCCAAGAGCACATCAGCATGCCATTTAAACTTTTATAACTCCGGTTTCATCATCTTTAAATATAGGGCTGATAATGTTGTCCTAAGAATTTTAAGATCCCAAATGTATTTTGGTAGGTTTCCCAAGGCCCAGAGTTGGGACTAGGTTCAGGTAGTTCTCTAGTCCAGGGAGGCATGGTCATTCATCTGTTCAATGAGTTTTATTACTCACTTATTATATTCCCAGGACTTGAGGACAAAAAATGAGACTACCTTAAAGTTTTGCAGTCTACCAAGGGAGCTTTTATATCAAAGCAGTATGGGCCCAATACTTCTCTAGCACAGAAGAAAGCTGCCATTTATTAAGCCCCAAAGTGCTTAAATGCATTACTTAGGTTTTTCTTATATTTTAATATCTGACTCTTTTTTAAGAGTGAGGAGTAGAAGTACTGATACTTACTCTAGGATAATAAGCAAAAACAAAATTGTCTTGCACAAGAGGGACAACTGGGCACAGTTAGATTATTCTTCTTCATTCTTACTGCAACCCCGTGAAGCAGGTATAATTGGTGCCATTTTGCGGATGAGAAGAGGGGACTCCAGTGATTTACAGAAGTGATGATTTGTGACAGAAAACAGTGTTTTCTAGGTGGATTAGTGGCCTTTGAAATATAGGACTGGCATTAGCAAAGGTATACAAAGGGAGATTTCATGATATCCTTCATTTCAATATGACTTGACCTTCTGGGAGGTGGGATGTGGAGGGAGATGGCTGGGATGAGGCTGAAAATGTAGAATTTCAGATGTCATGTGCGGATGCCATTCATAGTGTGGATTTTATCATGGACTTCTCCTCTAGTGTCCTATTCTCATTAACACCTGATCAGAGTTAAACACACAGATCTCAATACAGCAACTTCCAGAGCCCTCAAATGGCTGCACGTTTTTGCAGTGTATGCAGCTGTGAGGAGCAGTCAAACAAATAGTTCATCTCACACCTTTCATTTCATAAGCTTCTGAAGAGTGGGATTTATTAGCAGTCCAGTAACTCAGAGAGAGAGAGAGCATTTCAAGGAGTGGTATTTGAGTTGGTCCTTGAAAGAAGAGAGAAATTTGGACGGACTGAGTTGTGGAGCTGGGGCTATTAAGGAAGCACAGAGTGGAGAAGAGAAGGCATTTGGAAGGATACAGAGGGAGAAAAATGGGAGTGCCTCTCAAGAAATAGTTTTGCAGGAGAATCTCTTGGACAAAGGGAACAGGAAGAAATCATTCCAGAGAGGTGATTTAAGGGAGAGGGTCTGGAATGCCAAACAAAGGACTCTGGCAATGTTATAGCTCCTGAGTTAAGGAAGAGGGATAACTCTGGGATAGATTAGGGATTTCAGACCCTAGTTATTCCTGGTATTCTCACTAAGGCAGAGAATGAAGGCAGGGAGTTCATTTTGGGTTCCTGCCCTAGGAGATATAAAGCTAAATATGAGATTTATCCAAGCTCCATTAAGAAGAGCACACTATCTTAGGTCAGTAAACCTGCCTGAAGTTGTTGGAAGCTACTTGAATTTACCAACCTAAAGGTCATGTGGTTATACTGGTTTCCCCAAAGGTTGCTCTGGGGATGAATAAGGGACAGAATTTCAAGGAATGAAGAGGAAACTTCTCTTGAATCCACAAGTGATAAACTCCCTACTCCCCAAGCAATACATTCCCATTTCCTAAATTAGTGTCCGATCTTGATCTACGTTCCAGCTTCACCACCAAATCCTTCCACAGACACCCAGGCAAAATGGCCCAGGGAAATGTCCCCTGATTTCCAAGCTCTTTGCCTTTGTTCACTATGTTTTTTCCTTCTGCCAGTTGCTTCCTTCTTTAATTTCTAGGCTCTGCTTCCCAAGCTCCCTTCTCCATAGAAATTCCCTGATCTCCCAAGAGGGAATATTGCCTGTGAGTCTTCACAGCCCATTGTCTGCAATTCTCTTTTGGCAGTTGTTTTTTCCCCAGTAGTACAAGACATTTGCATTGATTTTATCTCCCTATGGATATCAAATCCATGAAGCAAGGATATATATGTTATATATATATATATATATATATATATATATATATATATATATATATATATAGTGTACCAAGTCTTAAGCACAGATTGTTAAAAAAATCTCAGCTGAGGTCACATAGCTTGAAAGTGGAGGGAGAAGAAAGGAAAGAATTTAGTCTCAGCTTTATCTCATTCTAATATCTCCCCTCTTAATACACTTCTGCATCAATTTTTGCTTTTCAAAGCTCCCAGTAGAATAAGTAGGAAGTTTTTTTAGTTATAGAAGATATAATTTTTGGGACACCTGGGTGGCTCAGTTGGTTAAAGATCTGCCTTCTGTTCAGGTCATGATCTCTGGGTTCTGGGATTAAGCCCCACATCAGGCTTCCTGCTCAGCAGAGAGTCTGCTTCTCTCTCCCTCACTCTGCCCCTCTCCATCGTACATTTTCTTTCCCTCTCTCAAATAAATAAATACAATTTAAAAAAGAAAATGTTATATTTGTAGTCTATAATAATATTCACTTATTTGGGCAAACTAATAGGATTGATAAGGTATAAATACTAGTGCTTACTTTATTGGTGAAGAGACTCAGGAACAGAGATTATTAGGGGATTTATCTGATCTAATTATCGATGGGAGTGGGATGAAGACTAAGGTGACCCAACTTCTACCCATCTTTTTCTTGCCATTATAAATTTGATATGCAGACTTCCATTACCAATTACTTGGGAAAAATGAGTTTCCTCACTATATTGCATCACATTGACAGCAGAATCATAAATATTTAAGATATAAGTGAAGGAAAAATAGAAACAGCTAATGTTTATTATCTTTTACATGACAGATTCTTTACAGAGATGACATCACATCCTTTGAAAAATGCTAGAAAGTAAGCATTATTATTCTCACTTAATAGATGAAGAAACTTAGTCTGATAGAGATTCAGTAACTTGTCCATGGGCACAGAGCAAGAAAATAGCAGAACCTACATGAAGGCTTCTTTCTAAATAGTCTAAAGCCTGAATACTTGCCATTATTAGTCAGAGTGGCAAGTGTAGCCCTAGGGTCAGTTTTTAGATTTTATCATTAACTTTGGATACAGCAATCTATTAAGAAAAAAAAGAAGTCCTCCAGCAGGAGGGTCGCTGAGTAAACATGCAGAAATGAGATACAAAGGTCTTCCTGATTCTAAATCAACTACTCTTTCAATTATAATGTATACTTGGTTTGCATTATAGTAGCTAATGTAGTTAATGAGATAGGAAAGCTCTATTTTTTTTATTTTTCATACAGCATGTAGATTTGCACATTAGATTATTAAAAAAAAAAAAAAGAGACACCAAAGCCTAAATCTCTGAACTATTTCTGGACTGTCAGCTCTACATCTATCCATTAGTTGCTGTTCTTTCTTCATAATGTGACACCGGAAATATGTTTTTTAGAAATTCATGATAGGGCTGTGCAATTTTGCACCAACTAAATTTCATCTCATGTATAATGATACCTATTAGAAAGCCTGGGTCTTTTATCCCTAAAACTCTTTTGTACCTTTCACAATGAATGGGGACACTATACACTTTAGGATAATTCTTGTGTTTCCTTGACTTTGACTATATTGCACTGGGAGAAGGGGGCAGATAGGAACATTATTGCTTGGAAGTATTTGTGACTGATGGTGTGATGGAATTTTAGCATATCTAAGAAAAATTTAGCTTTCCTCCATCTCAGTCTGCCCACTTTACCGGCTGCTGATCCCTGACACTCTTTTTTTTTTTTTTTAGATTTTTAAAATAATTTATTTATTTATTTGACAGATAGAGATCACAAGTAGGCAGAGAGGCAAGCAGAGAGAGAGGAGGAAGCAGGCTCCCTGCTAAGCAGAGAGTCTGATGTGGGGCTTGATCCCAGGACCCTGGGATCATGACCTGAGCTGAAGGCAGAGGCTTTAACCCACTGAGCCACCCAGGTGCCCCCCTTTTTTTATTTTTAATTTTTTATTTATTTAAAAAAAAAGATTTAATTTATTTATTTGACAGAGATCACAATTATGCAGAGAGGCAGGCAGAGAGAGATAGAGAGAAGGAAGCAGGCTCCCTGCTGAGCAGAGAGCCCGAAGTTTTTTAAATCAAGATTTGTAGCCTTGAGAACATGCAGAGAGGAGTTTGTCTCCTCTGTTGTCAATCATTGATACCTTAGGGTTAATGAAACTATGATTGGATAAGGGCCTGGAGATAATGGTGGAAAGCATGAAGAGTCCTGGTGCTTTAGGTAAAGGCTAGAGTTTAACTAATATTAGAAGAGAGGGAGAGGGGGCACCTGGGTGGTTCAGTTGGTTAAGCATCTGCCTTCAGCTCAGGTCATGATCTCAGGGCCCTGGGATCCAGCCCTGTGTCAGGCTCCCTGATCAGTGGGGAGTCTGCTTCTCCCTCTCCTTCAGCCAGTCCTCCTGCTTGTACTCTCTCTCTTTAATAAATAAATAAAATCTTTAAAAATGTTGTATAGAAGAGAGGGTGGTGGGCATGAGGGATTTAGGATGTGAGGAGTAGGACACTAATCCTACTAATCTTACGTACATTACAATTCAACTAAAATTGGCCTCAGGGATTGGTCCAAACTGTATATTTCTTAGGATCCCAGAGTCCCTGGGCTTTCCTGAAGGTTAAAATGATGTCAATATGCGAAGTTAACAAAACCCAGATTCCCATCTCTTTTGGATATTAGGCAAGGGAGACCAAGGAGATCCAGTCATTATTAGGTGAAACCAAATGCTAGACAGAAGGGAAAACTGAGGACACGCAGTGAACAGCAGAGCCCAAGTCTGCAGCTCTTATTCTTGGAGTTTGCATAGCTCATGATTTGGTCATTGGTGGCAGCCGTTTCAGATAGCACAGTAACTGGAAGCACAACGAATTCCTCATTGGCAAGTGCATGTCGTATGTTTGTATCCTCCAGAACCTGACCCATATTTAGCACTTAGAAGTTTTTGTTGAATATAGGAATATATATAGCTCAGCTCCTGGGCTGAGTTAGGTCATCTCTCGTACAAGTTCCATTCCTTACATATTTAACTATATTTTCTTTGACTTGTTTTTAGAGTAAAGAAAATTTCAACATTTGGATCTGTCATACCTCCTGACTCTGAAAAACTATAATTTAGAGTGGCCATTTATTTCCCTTTCAAGTTTTGTCTCAGTTTCTAAGCAATAGATGAGCCAAAGTCAAGTAAAATACAAATGCATCTAGCTCTCATCATGCTTTTCAAAAAATTAATTTATATTTCTCTCATATCAGAGTGTTAAGGGTTATAGAAAACCCTATAGAATTTAAGATCGACACTGCAAGTAGATGGTAGCTGAGTAGTGTTTCTTAGAAAGCTACCTGCATTTTCTATCTCCTACCACTGCCCTTTGACCACTGCCATTTTTACCTGTGGTAATGATGATGTTCTAGAACCTAGGTGAGGTTCGGTGGGGTGAGGTTCGGAGCTGACGGCTAAGAAAGAATTCTTAAGACATCTCTGGTGCGAAAAGGTGGTTTATTAAAGCACAGGGACAGGACCCATAGGCAGACGGAGATGCTGCCCCGCTATCCTGAGGAGTGGTTGATTATATACACAGGAGTTGGGTAGGTGAGGACAAAGGGGGTGATGTTAGTCTCTAAGGAATTTTGGAAGCAAGGTCTCCAGGACCTTGAGGGGCTAGCTATTGTTGGGAGGAAGGTTATTTATTACTAGTAATAAAAAATCTTCTCATGAGACCCTTTAGATGTATATCAGTGGGTCATATGCTTGGAAACGATTGCTGACACTATCTTGGAGGTTTAGAGATAAAGTTTCACACTTCTCCTATCAAGTGTCCTTATTAGTGAGATTTGGGTTTTAGAAGAAATTTAACTGTATTTACATTTCCTTCTGCCTCAGCCTCCTTCAGTTTTATGGAGGGGAGGGTGATGTTAAGGCTTGAGGAACTGAGTTATTTGTCTCTGGAAACTGGGCTATTGATAAGATGGCTTCTTTGTTGTAAATCACTAGGACATTTATAAACCGAGGGAGACTCCAGTCTTGCAGGATTGTGATCTCTGCAAGTTAACTATTTGTTTTTCTTTTAGGGCAGCCAGGGGTGCCTGAGGAATGTCACACATATTACCAAGGGGAGCAGGTGGAGAGGGCGTGCAAGGTGCCAGCTTTTGCTTTGTTCTCAGCCAGCCTCCTGCTCCCTCATCAGTAATAAGAAATTTTCATATTTTGTTACTCTTGAAATTTTTTTCCAATTATTTTATTGAAAGCAGCTTTCACATCCTTGTTCCGTAAACTGTAGATCAAGGGATTCAGCATGGGGATGATAATAGTGTAGAACACAGAGGCCCACTTGTCTTGGTCCAGGGAGTAGCTGGATGTTGGCCTCAGGTACATAAACATGACTGTACCATAAAAAAGGGTGACTCCAGTTAGGTGAGACCCACAGGTGGAGAAAGCCTTGAGGCGGCCTTCAGTGGAGCGCATTCTGATGATGGCAATGAGGATGAAAGCATAGGAGATGAAGATGATGAGGATGGTGCTGAATTCAATGAAGCCACACAGACTGAACAGCAAGATCTCGCTGATGTAGGTGTCTGAGCAAGAGAGGGCTAAGAGAGGTGGGATTTCACAGAAGAAGTGGTTGATAATATTGGAACCACAGTAACTCAAACTGAAGGTGAGGGAAGTGTGGGCCACTAAACTCACCAGGCCAGCCAGGTAAGAGCCCAGCATGAGAGCCAAGCAGACTCTCTTGGACATGAGCGTGCTATAGTGGAGGGGACGGCAGATGGCCACGAAACGGTCATAGGCCATGGCAGCCAGGACATAGCACTCAGCATCCACAAAACCTACAAAGAAAGCAAACTGGGTGGCACAGCTAGAGAAGGAGATGACTTTGTACTCTGTTAAGAAGTCAGCCAGCATCCTGGGGGCAATGGCTGAGGAGTAGCCCAGGTCAACAAAAGAGAGGTTGCAGAGGAAGAAGTACATGGGTGTGTGAAGCCGAGAGTCTGTTATGATCAGGATAATCATACCAACGTTCCCGACTACATTGATCATGTAGACCAAGAGGAAGACCACGAAGAAGATGATCTGTAGCTGGAAGTCTTGAGTGATGCCCATAAAGATGAACTCTGTCACCACTGAGTGGTTTTCTTTATCCATCTTTTCAATTTATGTGTGCCTGGGTTTGATTTATTGTCTGAAATGATTTTTAAAAATCTTCCCAGAAATCAGATTCTGTGACCCATAGTGTAACTCAAATGACTTTAGTGAAAGTGATGGACATGTGTCCTCTCTAGGTATCCAGTCAAAATAGAAGATGTTAGGATTGTGAGGATGGCAAATCTTGCTTCTCCATAGACTTTGATTCTCTGAGGCAATTTATCACATGCTACCAAGTGTTTGATGTTATCTGTGCAATTATCTGCCTTATTAATTAGTAAAGGACTGTTTTGAGCATCCCTTCCTTCTTTCTAAAACAAAGCAAATATGGACACAAATCGTGAATAAACATTAACTCTCTTTGCAGGGGGGCACAAATATGAAAACTGAAAAATCCTCAAATCTCAAATTATAATATATTGCACAAACACATACACACAAACATACACACACACAGAAAGTAAAATACTTGGAACAAAAGGTAAACGATATTGGAAAAGGTAGTGGGTAGTAATAATTAAAAAAAATGGGATTTACTGAGTATTAACTCTTTGGCAGACCTTTGAGTGCTTCTACACGTTACATAATTTCATCCTCACACCTCTGTGAAATAGGTACCACCCTTGCCTCTATCTTATATCTGAAAAGAATAAGGCTAGACATTAAGTAATTTCAACAGAGTCAGGAGCCGGTAAGTAGCAGAGCTGGGTCTGTCTTAACTCTAGGGTTCACTTCACTTTGTCTTCTGTGTATATGTGGTTTAAGGAAGGTTCTATCTCTTTATTTTGTCTTCCTGTCTTGCCTATCAGGCATGGAGACAGAATTAGTCCTTTCATTTCCCTAATACTTAGAAGCACCCAGGGATTTGGCATGGGGCATAATCAGGATGAAAAAACAGCTGTGTCTTTGGACAATTCTATGGCTTAGCCAACAGGTTGTTCCATAGCTTAGTTCAGAGTTAAGATTCAGGATCCCTCACTCAGAGGGGATAAAGGAAGCATTATCCAACTCTGTGGTCAGACAGCAGCATATATTAGCTTTTTCCTTTGTGGCTGGGTGAATATCCAGTTCCCTGAAGAGCTATAACAAGAAAGTGGGCAAAACCACACTGGACCAAACCAAGTCTGGCCAGAACATGCAGTACTTTAGAAATAAGTAGCATTCTCTATTAAATCTGAGGGAGAAGTCAGCTGTCTCTCCTCTATCTGGATTACTGCTTAAGAAAGACAGGAAAGCAGAGTAGTATAATGTGTCTTTTGGGGGGGGTGGTCATTTATAACAGGCTATCTTAAATCCTAGCACGGTTGAAAGTAGTGCTCCCTTCATTCAGTTTCTGCATAGAATATAATCAACTGCAATGAAGAAGGGGTCTAATCGTGGATAATCAATACCATATATTTGCCTGAGAGTGTATATAGTTTATAAACTACTTTCAGACACATTTTTAATATATTGTGAATGTATGCATCATTTCATACATCAGGTCAATTAGGAAAGAGAATAAGAAGAGAAATCTCGGAGAAATTATTTGAAAAATACATTTCTCATAATGAATTTGTACCCATACTATGGAAGGAACTTTAAAACTCATTAATGAGAAAACAAACAACCCAAAAGGAATGGGTCAGACTTGAACAGACACTTCACCAAAGAAGATATATGGGTAGAAAATAAATGCATGAAAAATGCTCAAATACTTTGTATTAGGGACACAAGAATTAAAACCACAGTGGGATATTACTACACATCTATCAGAATGGTTAAAATTTAAAAAGATGAACCATACCAAGTGTTGACCTGGGTCCAGGTCGACCAGGAGGAACTGGAAATTGCAACACTGTTGCTAAGAATATAAAATACTACAACCACATTGGAAAACATCGTGGGAGTACATAATCTGAACACACACATATCTACTGTATGATCCAGCCATTTCCCCCACAAAACACCAAACCTGGGAACAACCCAAAGGCCCATCCATAAGTAATAAGATAAACAAATTTTAGTATGTCCATAAAATAGCATACTACTCAACAATTAAAATAAACAAACGATTGATACATGCAGTATGATGGACAAATCTCAAAATAACTAGGTTCAGAGAAGAGAGCTAGATAAAAGAGTAGATCTCATGTTATTCCATTTCTAAAAATCTAGCAATTGCATGCTAATCGATAGTGACAGCCAATCAGTGATTGCCTGGGTGGAGGTGTGTGCGGGAAGAACAGTGCATTTCAGCTATAGCTCAACAAAGCTGTTAAAACAAAACAAAACAAAACAAAAACAGCAACAAAGTACTTGTCCCTACTTCAGGTCCTCATGTTGTCACTCTATGTGGATGGGTATGTCACTTCACAGGTTATATTAATGAGGAGACCTGTGAAATCACACAGTGAGTTGGGAGCAGAACTGGCAATTGAGTCTGGGACTACGGATTTCATACACAGCACTGTGTTCATTTTTTCTCTCACTGCTTAACCTAGAAATAGGGAAATAACCCATCATGAGAAGGATATAAGGGGTCTACCTCAGTCTTCCCACTTCTCAGCTTATTTCCCTTTAGCAAAAAGGGAAAATATTGCTATTATTGCAATTGAGAGGACTCATTCTGTCTAACCTCAATTTTATAGAGGAGGAAACAGACCCAAACATCCAGCTTGAAAGTGCAGGGGGATGCCAGGCTGCAGCCATTTTAGGAGTAAGAGACTCCTGGTTAGGACGCGGCATGGGCTCAGGGCTGATCCGCAGAGCAGCATGTGCCTACTAATTCATTTCAGTCAATTGGAAAATGGGATCAGAAAGTCATTCTTTCCTCCCTTATAAATTCAAGTTCCAGTTTAAAGAAGTGTATGAGCAGGGGTTTCACCAGTCAGAGAGCACCCTGCCCGTTCTCGCTTATAGTGGACAAATTCAGGCTTTGCCACTTACTACTTTTGAATTCTAGCACACTACACATCTACTTAGAGTCTCAGCTTTTCTCCTATGGATGAGATTAATGTCTTACTTAGCAACTTTCTTCAAAAAAGTTGGTTAGAGTATGTATGTATATTCTATCATTTGTCTACCATCAATCAATCAGTTAATCAATAATCCATCAATCATCTGGTAGTAAATTCAGTGATTGTCATGTGATAAATGCTTAATTCATTTGGCAGTTGTGTCAGTGCAACTGTAATTGTGTAGGGTTTAACTCAGTAGATGGTTGTGTGCTCACAGCTTTCAGAAAAAAAAGTTCCTGTGCTTGTTCCATACATGTGAGGTATCATGGACTGCTTTAGGCTTTAGTGAAGGTGTGATTTTAATTCCACAGCACTCCTATTAAATGCCAAAACAAGTAGAGATGAGGCTATCAAATTCAAAATCAGAGTTAAAAAAAATCTTTATATGTAGATTTTTAGTTTCGTGTAGCTGAAAGTCAACTGACCTGACTCTTGAAGAAATAGTAGAATAGTGAATAAATAAGTATATTCCAAAGTTGTTAAACTCTAATATTTAAAAAAAAAGACCAACAAAAGTGTTGTCTTATAGAAGCAAAAACAGGACAAAGATATTTTAGATTTCTATGCATCACCTGCTTTTGCATGTTTCTATGAAAAGAATTCTGGAGTAAAAATCTGGAATCCTATTGTCCTATTTTTTCCACTAAGTAGTGTTTGAGCTGATGAATTGCTGCATTAGATGCAACTTACTTATCTGTGACATGAATGGGGTGAAGAATTCAAACTCTGTGTAACTTTCCAATTCTAGCCTTTTCTGAGTTTGTACTCATTATGAGGTACCTAAAAGCCAAACCCATAGTCCATGTCTCCTTTTGAAATTTTGGAACTGCACGGACCTGAAGCCCAGCAAAGCCATGCTCAGAGGAGCAGGGACAGGGTCATGCTCCACTCCTAAGAGGTCATCTCTCTCTCTCTCTGTTCCAGTGCTGACCTGGGCCCTGATGTGTATTCTACCTGATGGTGAGAGGTTGACTGTCTCCTCTTCGCTTGATGAGTTACAGTGAACACATATTCTGAGAAGGATCCGAAGACAGTGACTCACTCAGATTGCTGTGCCTGAGCTCCTTGCTCACCCACCTTTGCTCCTGTGTGCAGGAGCTTTATTAAGTTTCAGAGTCCCACGTTATCCCCAGAGTGGTTTCTGCACTCACGGGAGATTGGAAGAGCTGATGAACGGGTCACCCCTGAGGAAATCACTCCCTGGGCCTTGAACCTTAATGTGAAAGGGGGAAACACAAAGGAATTCTTTTCCACCACTCCAGGGAGTGGTGGTGATTGAGAAGAAGAGCTGCACAGCACTGTTTTTCTGGCCCCTAAAAGCTCCCTACTGGGTGTGATTTTGATGGTAATTTAGAAAGGTCTGTTGTTGATGCCTGAAAGTCCTTTCACAGAGGGTGATACCCCCCCATGTTGTATGGATTAGCCATCTTTATTTATTTATTTAAAGAATCAATCAATTAATTAATTAATTTGTCAGAGAGAGAGAGAGAGAGAATGCGAGTGTGCGCGCATAAGCAGGGGGAACAGCAGAGGCAGAGGGAGAAGCAGACTCTCTACTTAGCAGGGAGCCCGATGTGGGACTTGAGCCCAGGACCCTGGGATCATGACCTTTGCTGAAGGCAGAAGCTCAAATGACTGAACCACCCTGGTGCCCCTGGATTAGCCATGTTTAAACCAGACTTTTCTCTGAGAGAGTCTGGCATAAGGGTGGTATACCAGTACGTGAAATGCATATGAGAGATGACACATGAATCGGTTTATCTTCCCATTACATGAAGAAAAAGGGAAATGAGCAGTGGTAAGATTCTCACTGACTACATGGTATTTTTTTTAAAAAAAGGTGCTTAATTTGGAAATGCTATTTGACTTGAGATAAAGTTTCATCCTAAAAGAAGAGATTCAAGAATAAAATAAAAAATGCTAATTAAAAAAAAACCTTTTGTGATATGTTTCCCTATTCTTTCACTTTTCAATCCTTAATCCTGAAGTGAGCTCTTGTAGGGAAAAGATGGTGGATCTTGTTTTTTTCATCTGACTTTTTAATCTGTATTCTTAAATCTTATTTTAGGATGAAAAGTTAATGCCTAATACCATTGACATATTCACTTATAATATTTATTGTCAAGTCAGACTTTTCTCCAACTACATAATAATCTATTGTGCGGACGTACCATTGTCTATCTATCAAGTATCCTATTGATAGACATTTGAGTTGGTTCTAATCTTTTGCTATAAGAAGAAAAAAATGCAGGAGCACCTAGATGGCTCAGTTGGTTAAGTGTCTGTCTTCAGCTCAGGTCTTGATCTCAGGGTTCTGGGATGCAGCCTCTTGTAGGGCTCCCTGCTCAGTGGGGAGTCTGCTTCTTCCTCTCCCTCTGCCCCTCCCCCTGCTCATGCTCTCGTTCTCTCTCTGGAGCACCTATGTGCTCTCTCTCTTGGTTTTTGAAATAAATAAATAAAATCTTTAAAAAAATGCGGCAATAAATAACCTTGGCCTTACCCAGCTGTCGATGATCTTTTCCCTACTGTTTTGAATTGAATTTTCATTTCATTTCATATTGTCTATATATATATTGTTCTATTCTCTCACCACTTCATAGAATTCATTCATCAATAACTTTTTTAATTATAAGTTCCCTTTAACATCGGTATAATCTAGTCCCCATCTCCATTTGTTCTCTTTTGTTTTATTCCAGAACTTTCATGGCTATAATGGAATATTGTTTTTAATCTTTTTTTTAAAGATTTTTATTTATGTATTTGACATACAGAGATCACAAGTAGGCAGAGAGGCAGGCAGAGAGAGAGGAAGGGAAGCAGGCTCCCCACTGAGCAGAGAGCCCGATGCGGGGCTCGATCCCAGGACCCTGGGATCATGACCAGAGCCAAAGGCAGAGCCTTTAACCCACTGAGCCACCCAGGCGTCCCTGTTTTTAATCTTTTATGTAAACTTTATAGTCAACTTATTTGTGAAGCAAATCTGAGGATATTATTATTGGGACTACATTGCATTTATAAATTAACTTAGGGAGAATTTCCACGTTTATGCCATCAGGTCTTGCTATCAGATAGTGTGCATGTCTTCATACTGTTCAAGTCTACTTCTATATCTTTTACTTTTTTTCCTCACAGAAGTTTTGAATATTTCTTACTTGGTTTACGCTTAGATCTTTTATGTTTGGCAATCAAAAATGAGGATCTTCTCTTCCACATACATTTTCTAACTGGAGATTTGTTTGTCTATGTGAGGTTATTAGGTTAATTTTACATTTTGTTAATTCAGTAAATTTTCCATTTTTTAACATTCATAGTACAGTAGTAGTCAAAGTAGCATGTTTAATATACGGTGTGTTATAAGGTAGTTGCATCTTTTGCTGTCCAAATAAATCTTTAGTTAAAATGAAATGCGCCTCCAAAGCTTAACTAGAGAATTCTCATCTCAGTTTTGCCAGATTATGTAAAATCTGTTTGGATGAAACTCTTGGTGGCTAGTGAGTGGTGTATAACTATCCCCTGGGACAGTGGACATGTATTCTTTCAGAAACGAAATGTGTTTTTTTTTTTTTAAGATTTTTTTTTTTTAATTTGACAGGCAGAGATCACAAGTAGGCAGAGAGGCAGGCAGAGAGAGAGGAGGAAGCAGGCTCCCTGCTGAGCAGAGAGCCTGATGTGGGGCTCCATCCCTGGACCCTGGGATCATGACCTGAGCCGAAGGCAGAGGCTTTAACCCACTGAGCCACCCAGGCGCCCCCAAAATGACAGTTTTTTAGCAAATAGTTTATGTTGTTCCTCTATGTCCCTGAAATGGCATTCACAGATGATTTACCTGCACACATAATTTAAAGAAGAGAAATAAAAAGAAAATAATTTATAATATAATACTTTAGTATTGATTGATTGATTTTTTATTTTATACTTGAGATATACTTGCATTCTGTGGGGCACGAAGAGTTCTTTGTTGCTAGGGAATGTACTGCACTCTGCAGGTTTTTAGCATCCTTGCCCCTTACCCACTAGATTCTACAGTGTAGCCCCTTCACTGAGACGAACATCAATTTCCATAATGTCCCCTGGAGGAAAAACACCACCTCCACAGAGATCTTTTTGAAATGTTAGGCATCTGTTATTAAATAGTAGTTCTCAATTAAGGGGTTATATAGTTTACTAAGTTAAACATCTAGCTGTTCCACCTTTCCATCCCTAATATCTCTACTGATAATTAGATGCATTCTTTTCTTAGCAACTGGCACCACCAAGATTTCCATATTAGTCAGAATTCCCCAGAGAAGCAGACCCAATGGGAGATGGATATGCAGATCTGGATAGGCCCTCAAAGGAGTGGATCATGCCCACCCTCACTGATGAGGACGATCTTCCTTCCTTTGCTGATGCACATGCTAATGTCTTCCTGGGGCACTCTCACAGACACATCCAAAAACAGTGTTTTATTAGCTCCCTGGGCATCCCTTGGCTCAGTCAAGTTGGCATGTAAAATTACCCATCATGAGTACCATAGATATTCCTCCCGATTAATCAGTCTTGTCCAGAGGACATCAGAGAAGTCATTAGTCATTATTGTGGTTGATGTGTTCTTTGTATTTAACAGAGGGATGTTTTTCACAAACTCTTTGCTACTTTTGGGCTGTGGTAACACAAAATGGTTAGCAGTGCTCATTCTGGAGTGAGAAAAAATCATGTTCGAGTCCCAGGTCAAGTGTATTAGCTATTTGGACAAGTGACTTCTCAAGGCCCCAGTTTACTTATCTTTGGTGAAGGTGCTTAATAGCAATCTGAAAATGCATGTGTTTAGGAGGACACACAGCAGTTAATCTATTAGTTGCTATTATTGCTTAGCCCTACTCTCTTCTAATTATGACCTGGGAGATGACCAGCTGGTTGTAATTTATATTAATATATAAGCTCCTCTAAAGGGGAGGTCCCATCTTTACAAGTTAGTGTGGTATCTATTAGTTGATCATTAATGCTTGTTGCCTGCCTCCTTGGGCTTTATAGTCCATGGTTCTTTTTTTTTTTTTTTTTTAAGATTCATTTATTTATTTGACAGAGAGAGAAAGAGAGAGAGATATCACAAGTAGGCAGAGAGGCAGGCAGAGAAGCAGGCTCCTTGCTGAGCAGAGAGCCCAATGCGGGGCTCAATATCAGGACCCTGGGATCATGACCTGAGCTGAAGGCAGACACTTAACCAACTGAGCCACCCAGGCAGCCCCTAGAGTCCCATAGTTTTTCACAAAAGTTCATTGCAAGCTGTCAGTGAGTTACCTTTTATGACACCAAGTATTCCAGTATCTGGTGTGAATTCTCAGTGCTCCATGAAGATCACATTGTACCCTAATTTCTGATGGTCCCCATCTTGGTGGCAGGGAGATAGAGCATCATCTGGTACCTCCTGGAATGACACTCAAGCTAGGATTAGAAATGAGTTCTCCTCTTATTCTGAAGATAGTTGAGATTTTCCACTCTATAGCTACCTCTGTGCACTTCTTCCAATCAGACCCTGCACCATGATCCAGGGAGCATAATTTCTTAGATGTATACAAAGTCCTTCCAGAAGGTGGAGGTAGAGCTAACCTGCTATTTTGTGGATTCTTTCAATGCTCTTAAGGGAATCAGACAACCAGCTGTTAGGGGAGACATAAGAGGGATGTTTAGTGAGGGCTAGAAATATGGAACTGGAAATTCATTTTCTACCGGTGTCCCTAGGGCAAAGGAGAGAAATGTGAAGAGGACGTAAGATTTCCTTAGCTTCAGGGGGAAAAACAAGTAGATTAAAATGAGAAGACATGAGGGATGCAGTCCCCAGGCACTAAAGAACAAGAAATATATCCTATTTAAGATACTTCAGAATGTTTACTCCAGAATCTGATCCAGAGACTCTACAATTGGAAATACTTGCAAACAATATAACAGCTGCACTACAGTGATGTATTCCATGTTTTAAAATGTATTATACTCTGGTGTAACAAATTAGGATTTTTATTTCCAAGGAAAAGTAAGAAAGAAGGCAAAGTAATTCTCTTTTGACAGGGAAGGTGTAAAGGGTTTTAGTTGTCTTATCTCTGTAAGGAGTAATGCCTTAAATCCATTCCAGTATCTACTTCTTGATGTGGGAGAATTGATGAATGCCTTCTCTGAGAAGAAGGTTTGATGTGTGTGTTTTGTTCTGTTTTTGGTGAGTTTAAGCATTGGAAAGAAACAGCAAAAGTAAAGTACCAAAAAGAAGTCAAGCAGTCAAGAAAGGTCAGGAAAAAATATAAAGGGTTCTGCCCAAATAACTTCCTGTGCTGAAGAAAAATACGCAAGGCTGCACCTTTCTCCAACTACCTACATACCCAAAGCACCAAGAGCACTGAGAGGCTAAGAAGGTATGTTAAATAAATTCTATTTTTCTTGCGATAATATTTGTAAGTCATTAAAATAAATATAAGCAGCAATAAATAATATGATTTGAAGGCCTTTTTAAATGCTAGAAATTCTCAGGAGATCTCACTATTGTTTTCAGAAACTTCTAGGAATTAAAAACCTTTGCTAAGAATCTCTGGATTGATGACTGCAAAGTCACAGCAAGGGGGTTATGGGGAGGATATATTTTCCAGGGTAGAGTAGAGATGGTAGCATGTAATTTGTAGCAGCAGGTGCAAAACAAGTGGTATTTTGATAATAATGCAAATAATGAATGCAAGTTCTAAGAAAGACAATTGTCAGCTAATGCAACTAAATTTTCTCTCTAGGAGATATACAGTTTTTTTCTTTCTGTAACTAAATGTATTCTAGTATATTAATGAAGCCCTAATAATTATAATAGCAATTATTCTGTGTAGTAGTGCTCACATTTGTTATTGATGGGGCCATTCTTAATAATCTCCAATGCTGAGAGAATGAGAGTTGCATTAGTTGGGTATACATTAGATTCCACTAGGTTAATTCTGTAACTCTGGGAGAGTCACAGATCTTTTGTAGCTCCCATTTCTCACGTGAAAAATGAGGATTATAATACTGCCTGTCTCACAGGATTTAAAAATAATATTGCAGGAAAAGTACTTAACATGGTGCCTGTAGAGCATAGGGAATGCTCAACATACTTTAGTACCTAATTCATCATTACCTTTCTTTGTGTCTCTAGCGTGCACACACACAGACGCATACACGTGCGCTGCGTACTGCATTTCATTTATTTATTTTTCACTATTGCTGATAGAATAATCCTCTCTCAGGGAAAGTTTCTGATTGAAGATGAGAGAAAAAGATCCATTCCTTCTTTTTATTTCTTTCTGGAGATGGTCTTCTTTGAAATTCAGACAACAAGATTATTCCAAGGAAGAGGACTGGGGCTGTCCATCTGTCCTATGAAACAGGGAAAGAGGCAACGCAGTGTTAAGGAACCACCATAATTTGCATCAAACCCAGGATTTTTCTAGTCTCAAATTTACCATTCTTTTTTTTTCTTTATTTCCTTTCTTTTCAGCGTAACAGAATCCATAGTTTTACAACACACCCAGTGCTCCATGCAATGCGTGCCCTCCCTAATACCCACCACCTGGCTCCCCCAACCTCCCACCCCCCGCCCCTTCAAAACCCTCAGGTTGTTTTTCAGAGTCCATAATCTCTCATGGTTCATCTCTCCCCCAATTTCCCTCAACTCCCTTCTCCTCTCCATCTCCCCACATCCTCTGTGTTATTTGTTATGCTCTGCAAATAAGTGAAACCATATGATAATTGACTCTCTCTGCTTGACTTATTTCACTCAGCATAATCTCTTCCAGTCCCATCCATGTAGCTACAAAAGTTGGGTATTCATCCTTTCTGATGGAGGCATAATACTCCATAGTGTATATGGACCACATCTTCCTTATCCATTTGTCCGTGGAAGGGCATCTTGGTTCCTTCCACAGTTTGGCGACCATGGCCATTGCTGCTATAAACATTGGGGTACAGATGGCCCTTCTTTTCACCACATCTGTATCTTTGGGGTAAATACCCAGAAGCGCAATTGCAGGGTCATAGGGAAGCTCTATTTTTAACTTCTTGAGGAATCTCCACCCTGTTCTCCAGAGTGGCTGCACCAACTTGCATTCCCACCAACAGTGTAAGAGGGTTCCCCTTTCTCCACATCCTCTCCAACACACGTTGTTTCCTGTCTTGCTAATTTTGGCCATTCTAACTGGTGTGAGGTGGTATCTCAATGTAGTTTTAATTTGAATCTCCCTGATGGCTAGTGATGATGGACATTTTTTCATGTGTCTGATAGCCATTTGTATGTCTTCATTGGAGAAGTGTCTGTTCATATCTTCTGCCCATTTTTTTGATATGATTATCTTGACTAACAGCCAAGAAAGCCCTATACTTCACTGACCTCATCTAACAAAAGATAATCTTATTAACACTTTTAGGGTAATAGCTGCTTATCTCCCGCACTGATTTGGGGTGCAGCTAGGGTAAGATAATGGGTGCGCTGATAGTTTGGAAGCATTACAATACTGTATAACAATGGCGGGTCTGATCACTGGTGAGGCTATGGAGTCCCTATCCCAGTGGAAACCAACTGGAGCAGAGCATGTATAGGCGCTTCTGAGTATGGCAGTGTCTATGAGAATGGAATCAGTTCCTTGCCACTCTTCTCCCCAACTGTTCTCAAGGGATCCATGATCTCCAGAGTTAGCACAGAGTAACATTGGGTTACTTTGGTCCCATGTTTTAATTTTAGAGAGTATCAAATAACTTCCTGTTGTGAATGTTAAAGGACTTAACACTTTGAGCTATGACTGGACAGCTAACCCAGGACAGTATTATCTACTGTTCAATAATCTGAGGTTGTGGAGGGGGTAGGGGATTGGGTTTGAAGTGGGGAAGAATTCCACTGGAGCTGTTTACTTGGAAGCTCTATGCTGGGTTTTCTTTTTTCCTTCCCCTCCCCCTCGCTCCCTTCCTTCCCTTCTTACTTTTGCCCTGTATTTGGCTTTTTTACACTTTGCATGGGGTGAATCTAATTTTCATTTAGATGACCTGGCAGTGTGTTATTCCCCCAGTTCAGCCTCGTGACTGGAATATTCCACGTGCTGCTGCTGCCGTTTTCTGAGTCTGATGTGATCCTGTGAATCGGAGTGTTAAGTAGAGGTTCTCATTGCTGTGGCTTATTCTATTCCTTTCACCTCATTCCTGCAATCAAATTCTCTAAATATTGGAGGGAATTATTCAATGTTCTCAATATTTAACAGACAGTTTTCCCTCTCCTGTAGATGCTAATACTGGGAAATTCCAGCAAGTTTGTAACTGTGCTAGTCACGTGCCATGCAAATTTCCTCTGTTTCTGTCCTTGGAATATCAATTTTTAAAGATCCCCGCATCCCCAGAAGATTCAACTCTTTTCTTCCTGTTTGGTACTTTTGACTAATTTTACTAACTTTTGCTATTTTTTACATATTCCATTAATACTGTGGAGGAACAGGCAGAGGCTTGAATTCATTTGCCATCTTTTCTCCATATATATATACATATTTACATATACATACACACATATATATATACACACACATACACACACACATACATATACAACATACATACCCACCCCTAGATGGTATATATTAATATATCAACTAATATGCTAATATATATATCAACTAATTTATTTGTCACAAATAATGAAGTGAGATACATCTTTTTTTTTAAGATTTTGTTTATTTATTTGACAGACAGAGATCACAAGTAGGCAGAGAGGCAGGCAGAGAGAGAGGGGGAAGCAGGCTCCCCGCTGACCAGAGAGCCAGATGTGGGGCTCGATCCCAGGACCTGGGACCATGACCTGAGCTGAAGGCAGAGGCTTTAACCCACTGAACCACCCAGGTGCCCCTGAAGTGAGATACATCTTAAAGATAAGTTCCTGTAATTATCCAATAAATGGTTAATGCTAGAAGTGCTCTTACTTAATGGATATATTAAGTCACTCATCTCAAGGTTATTAGTTAGTGGACAGGACACCTAGAACTTAGCACAGTCTTTTGATATCTTTTAATTTGACATCATGTCCAAAACACTTGTAGAATTTCTATGTATATAGCTCAATAAGAGATGTTTATGGCTCTATCATGTATTAATCTGACCAAATTGCCATGTTCCCCCTTCTTTCTTATTGCAGCTGATATGATAAGTTACATGAAGGAGGTCCAAGGCAGAAATCAAACAGAAGTGACAGAATTTATCCTCTTAGGACTCTCGGACAATTCAGATCTACAAATTGTCCTCTTTGGATTGTTTCTGTTAATCTATATGGTGACCATGGTGGGTAATTTGGGGATGATTGTGTTAATTAAGATTGATCCCTGTCTCCACACCCCCATGTACTTCTTTCTCAGCAGCTTGTCTTTTGTTGATGCCTCTTACTCTTCTTCCATCACTCCTAAGATGCTGGTGAACCTTTTAGCTAAGAATAAAGCCATTTCTTTTAATGGATGTGCTGCCCAGTTCTACTTCTTTGGCTCCTTCTTGGGGACTGAATGCTTTCTGTTGGCCATGATGGCATACGACCGCTATGCAGCCATTTGGAACCCTCTGCTATATTCGGTTCTCATGTCTGGGAAAATTTGCATTTTGCTAGTAGCTACCTCTTTCCTAGCAGGCTTTGGGAATGCAGCCATACACACAGGAATGACTTTCAGATTGTCCTTTTGTGGCTCTAACAGGATCAACCATTTCTACTGTGACACCCCACCCCTGCTCAAACTCTCTTGCTCTGACACTCGCATCAATGGCATTGTGATCATGGCTTTCTCCAGTTTCAATGTCATCAGTTGTGTTATGATTGTTCTCATTTCCTACCTGTGTATCCTCATTGCCATTTTGAGGATGCCTTCTTTAGAAGGCAGGCACAAAGCCTTCTCCACCTGTGCCTCCCACCTCATGGCTGTCACCATATTCTTTGGGACGATTCTTTTCATGTATTTGCGCCCTACAGCTAGCTATTCAATGGAACAGGACAAGATTGTATCTGTCTTTTATACAGTGGTGATCCCTATGCTAAA
>PISX010015924.1:0-37739 GCA_004024625.1 Mellivora capensis
GGTCGGGTTCTGGTCAGAGGTCTCTTCCTGGCTCGTAGACAGACACCTTCGTGCTGTGCCCTCGCATTCAGGGGAGGGAGGGAGGGAGGGAAGGAGGGAGGGAGGGAGGGAGGGAGGGAAGGAGGCAGAGAGAGAAAACTCTCTGGTACTTCTCCTTACAAGGGCACTAATCCATCATAAAGGCCCATCTGAACATCTCCCAAAGGCCCCATTTCCAAATATCATCACACTGGGGGTTAAGGTTGCAATATATGAATCTGAGGGGGGCATAATTCAGTCTGTGGCAGAGACCTTCAAATTAACTCAGCGTTGCCCCAAGCCTTGAACACTCAGAACCTACCACCTGCGGAGGCTGTGCTGGGCAGGGAAGCAAAAAAAAAAAAAAAAAAAAAAGAATGAGCTTCAAACCCTGCTTTCACCAGTGTCTGTGAAATTTAGGGAAAAAAGCGTGTCACAAAACCACTGTGAACTGCAGCTTGGTCTGAGCAGAAGGATCTTTAGTCCGTCAATGTTCACAGACACTCTTCTGGGAAGTAAGATGTTCCAGCAAACGTCCGCAGGAAAACATAAACAAAAAATTTTCAACATGGCTTCTGTCTCTCGTAGGGGCGGCTGACACTCTTCAGGTGACCCCCACGATCCTCACCTCCGGGTGTCCGTAACCTCGTTCAGTCCTCTCTCCTTGAGTGCGGGAGGGACCTCTGACTTGCTTCTAATCTGTGGGATACAGCAAAGGCGACAGAGGCACAGGATTCCATCCCAAAGGCGGTAGTACCTGCACCGGCCTCACTCTCCTTTGTTGGCCAAGAGAAGTGAGCGGCCACGTGGGGGAAGCTCACGTGACAAGGCAACACGGGCGGCCTCAAGGGGCAGAGGGACCCTCGGCAGCCAGCAAACAAGGCCCCCAGGCTTTCCGCTGCAAGGAGTGCATCCCACCGGCCACCTGCACCAGCCTGGCAGCATCTCCATCCCCAGGCAAGCATTCGGATGAGTCTCCGGCCCTGGGCAACATCTTGACCGCGGCTGCGCAAAGGACCCCGCCAGGCTGTGTCCGAGCCCCGGACCCACGGGAGTGGTGAGATAATAAACAGAGGTTATTTTAAGCCACAAAAATACTGTCTGTGGTAATACTGTTACGCGGCAACAGATAACGACCCCAGGACAATTTGCTTGCATGTCCCATTTGACGTGTTCTGAAATTCTTTCCCCTCACAAATCAGCAACTGTCTGGGCTTATGTGGGAGTGGAAGTGGGGGTGTTAATCTTTCAAGGAAAAGAACAGGAAGGAGCCTGAAATAAAAGCCTAGGAACTGTCTAATTACAGAGCTATTTATAACGCGAACGATGGCGCTCTGGCCACGGAGGACACTAAAATTCAGGAAGGTTCCGTGACACGTCCAAGGGCGCGCCGTACATCATCACAGAGCTAGAAGCCAACTTCCTGTAACAAGGCCTCCCCACCAAGACAACTTCTGTCTCAACTCGATGAGAACACTCAGAACATACCACGGACGGTTCTTTCTGGATTTAGGGCGGCCAACCCGGCCAGCAGCTCCTCTTCCAGAAAGCCCGTGCAGCACCTCAGGGAACACGGTGCGCGCGCTGTGCATGTGAAAAACGGGAGGAATTTGTCTTGATTCATGGATACAGACAAGCTTGTTTTGTTGTCCTTGTATTCTTCCCCTCAAAATAAAAAATAGGATAAGAACTGGGGTCTTTTGAGAATTCTAGGTAATTTGGTTTTACTCCATGACTTGCAGTCCTACTGCTCCAAAATGGGGTTGGGGGGGGGGCAGTAAATGAACAAAGCCTTTTAACCTAAAAATGTATCCACTTTTAAACCTCCCTGGAACTGAATCCTCCCCAGAGAATCATGGACTGTCAGCCTTAGAAGAGGCTGTGCTGGGACGCCTGGGTGGCTCAGTTGGTTGGACGACGGCCTTCGGCTCAGGTCATGATCCCAGAGACCCGGGATCGAGTCCCGCATCAGGCTCCCAGCTCCACGGGGAGTCTGCTTCTCCCTCTGACCTTCTCCTCGCTCATGCTCTCTCACTGCCTCTCTCTCAAATAAATAAATAAAATCTTTAAAAAAAAAAAAAAAAAAAAGAAGCGGCTGTGCTACTTCTGGTGCATCCCCCTCAGGGACTGAAAGGCTAAGAAACTTCCCCAAGGTCACAAAAGAAAATGAACTAGGAGAGCGCGTCAGGCCGAATGTCTCATTTCCATGGCACCATATCGGGAAACGCGCTGCCCCAAATTGCATATGGCTACAAATACTTTAACAGGAAATGTCATCAATCAACGCCTTGACCTTGGGCATCGAACACAACCACCAGCGGGGAACAGTGTACCAAACCGAACCTATTCTTAGGACAGTCCGGGTGAAACACAGGACGTAAGAGGAAGATCCTGCAAAAACTGGTGACAACAAAATGTTTACGTGAAGCGACGTTTCAGGACGTAGAATGGCCGCACTCCTATACAAATGTAATTGCCTTCTTGAGACTTAAGTCACGCGGAAGATTCTGGGGAGGAAAAAACTATAGAAAAGAGCCATGCTCTCAGTAACATTACCGCCTTCTCAAGCTATGGTTTGTATAAAACCGGTTTTTATTTACGGATTTACAGAGGGTGAATAACTTTCACAGCTCCAAAGCCTTGCCCCAGGTCTAAGCAAAACAGCAGATAGGCACAGTCGAATGTGGTCCAGGCAAGCCCACGATGTGCGTGTGCAAGTGGGGCTCTGAGGGATTACAGATGATGCAATTAATTCTGGAGCCGGGAAAGCATCAGGAAGCCTCGTCATTTGAGCGTGGATGTGTAAGTTGAATTTTTGTCTGGAAGATCTAGGGGGGTTCCAGTTAGTTTGGTTTTGGCTTATTGTATAAACAGCAACTCTGTTTTAAATTTGAGGGAAAATACCATTCCTTCCGCGGCCCTATTTCTGCTTGTTCCACATCTGAGTACATTATTGCTATCATCTGTTTATACGTCTCCACGGGACGGCCAGCTCCTGAAGGAACAGACACAGGCTCCTTTCATCATTATTCCCCGCACGACCTGGCAGGGCAGCCCCGGACACAACCTAAAACTTGACCATTCAACTTCCGTAACTATCGAATGGCCACTGGCAGCGTCCTTTCTTCTCTCTAGCATCTTCAACCTCCAATGAAGTACAGACCGCCGTTTTTTAAAGAACCAGAAGGAAAGCAAACACACAAGACAGGTCTACCACGATCTCACAGGGGCTGCCACAAGCCGTGCCACACATCCATGCTCTGTCCGCACGAGATTAATTCCTCTTAACCCATGTTGCTGCTACTCTCTATCCCATATTACGACTCCCTAATCCAACTTTTCTCTTGGCGCCGGTCAGAGCTCTGCAGGCTATTAACAACTGGTCCTCAGGGGGGGGTGGAAAGGGAAGGATTCCGAGTTCAAATCAATTTGGGACATGTTGGGTCAAATGAAGTTATTTTAAGGCAGACATCGCAGGGCCTCCAATAAGCTAATATTTAAGTGAATTTCCAAGAAAGGAATGTATTACTTACGGATTTTTCAGTTAGCCTCAGCACTGCTTGGTCTCGTTCTTCTATGGAAGGTTAAGAAATACTTCCTGAAAAATGTATTCAAGTCAACAGCATTCATTTAAAAGTTGAAGAAAACAGTAAATCTCAGTGGGACATCTTCAGCGAAGACAAGCAAGACTGACAAGTGGATTCATTGTTTCATTCATGAAACCAGTATTTCCTGAGCCCTGCACTCTAAAAGAGAGACAAAGGCCCCCGCTCACAAGGGCTTACATCCAGGGGCAGGGGAGAATGCCCTCCACCTCCAGCTCCGACATAAAGAGCGCTTTCTGGTCTCCCTCAGGCGGACACTATTTTTTTTATGGCCGCAAGCACCTGGTGTGTGCCCTAGTGAGTAACGGCTAGCAGCTTGATCACAGCAAAGCCTGGAGACGTTTTCCAAATTCCCAAGAAAACCGATCAAAACAGCAATACAATGGACCTCTAGAAATCCGTGTTTGGTTATTTGATCAGTGGATAAGCTTCTATAAAGGCACTCATTTTTCACAGGATGGTTACGCAAGAACTGGGAGGTACCTTAGAACTCATTCACTGAAACCCCCTTGAATTGCCTAAAAGGAAACTGAGGCTGAGGCGTTGACCGAGACCAGACTGTGGATCCAGAAATACAGATTAAGACTGAGAACCAGGGACCCCGGTTCCGTAAGGCTGCGAGAGGCCTTGCAACGCGCTGCCGTGGCCATCTGCCACCTGGGCTTCTCTCCGTCCAGAATCAACAGTGTTCTGGAATGACGATTCCCTGTGTGTCTTTAAAGGGTAGGAAGCCGCTTCATCAGAGACAGCTCTCTAAGCACCATCACAGCACAGCTTTCATTTCCGTCTTGGCCCGAGTAACCCTCCAAGCAGCACGGAATGACCTGAGCTGCCAGGAAAAAAGAGCAGCAGGGCTGCGTATAGGGGCCCTTGGGCACAACAACAGGTCTCACGCCAACAAAACATCAAATCGTATGATTTAATTTTTTTTTTAATTTTTATTTATTTGTCAGAGAGAGAGAGCGAGCGAGCACAGGCAGACAGAGCGGCAGGCAGAGGCAGAGGGAGAAGCAGGCTCCCCGCTGAGCAAGGAGCCCGATGTGGGACTCGATCCCAGGACGCTGGGATCATGACCTGAGCCAAAGGCAGACGCTTAACCAACTGAGCCACTCAGGTGTCCCTCGAATCGTATGATCTTTTAAAGAGAGATCAGACTAGGGGCACCTGGCCGGCTCCGTCAGTGGAGCGTGCGACTCTTGATCTCGGTGTTGTCTCGGGGTTGTAAATTCAAGCCCCATGTTGGATGCAGAGATTACTTAAAAATAAAAGCTTAGAAAAATAAAAATAAAAATAATTGAGAGATTAGACGAAATGCATCCACTGTGGTGAGAAAACGAAAAACACAGCAGACTGCCCGTTTCATTCCAGGTTTAGCCCACAGCTCTCCCCCTCGCCTGCTGAATGACCTGGACCAGTGGCTAATTCTTTCCCCATCTGTAAAAGCAAAATTTGGACTAGATGTTATAATGGTCCCTTAGGGTCTCAAAGTCCATGATGCTGGTGAACGTAATGCTATCAACAAAGAACCTACCATCCTTTTCTTGAGCTATAACCAGTTTTGTTCCTTTTTGAGTCAAGATCTGCTACATTTGCATCAAGTACTGAATGTTACAGGACATAAAATAGATAAGTACTCTCTAGGTACATTTTATTATACTTCCCTATCATTTAACATACAATAAAGAGATGTACTATGAAATATTATGGAACCTAAGAGTACAGTATCCCATGCTGGCCTAACTACCATGGTGTCTAATTTCCAGAACTTAAAATAAAACCCTGTAATAATTCACTAGGTAGGGGAAAAGGCTCTAGTCACAGGAAAAAAATTAAAATACAGAAATGTTAAAACTTCTTTATTCCCCTTTTTCCTGGTTTGCCCTAAGACCAACTTCTGCTGCAGACGTTACCCAGCACTGGCAAAATGATTTACTTTTTTTTTTTTTTAAGATTTTATTTACTTATTAGAGAGAGAGAGCGCGCACAAGCAGGCAGAGGCGGAGAGAGAAGCAGGCTCCCCGCCTAGCAGGGAGCCTGATGTGGGACTCGATCCCAGGACCCTGGGATCATGACCTGAGCCGAAGGCAGCAGCTTAACCGACTGAGCCACCCAGGCGTCCCAGCACTGGCAAAATGAAAAGATCCAAACAGAAACTGTACTCAGAAGCTGCTTTCTGTGGGCAAACAAGGCACATCTGCACCCCACCGGGAATCAAAGTACAGGCTAGCAAAGCAACAGCACCTGGGCCTTGGGAGAACACTTGACTCTACCTGCCTCAATTCCTGGCTAAATCCCTCATTTCCTGGGCAGGTGAGACCTTGGCTTGGACCTCCAGATAAGACGTCAGTTCGATGCATTTTGATATCCAGATGGCAATACTGCTTGGAGTAAATTAAAACATCAACTGAGAATGAAACTGGAGAGATGGAAATATGAAAGAGAGAAAGAGAAACAGAAATGTGAATTAAGATTGTGCTGAATTTTAACAAAAACTGTGGCTAATGTCACCAGAGAAGAAAAAGAGGGGTCAGGGAGGCTGCACTATGCATAAAATGAGAATTTTAGTATTGATTTTAAATATAATCGTACAAAGAACCACCCGGGAAAAACACGCAATCCTAGTACTCTAAGATTCTGGGAAAGGCACTGATGAGAGAAGTCTAACTTCTGCTTGGATCATTCACTCGCTCTTGAACAAAATGTCAGTCTTTCTCCTGCGTATCTATCCTTTCACTCATCTGCGAACGATAAGCACCTGATACTTATCTGACCGCATGTCCAAGTTCAGACACTGCAAATACGGCAAATAAGATTCAACCGCAGCTCTGGAGAATTTTAGCCCAGCAGTTTAGACAAGTAAGGAGACTACAGAACAAGGCAGCAGATACTCTAAACTTTAGACAAGGTGTTGTGACGGCTTCTCCAAGGCTACCCTTGATGGAGATGCCAGGGTTTACTATCCTGCTCCTCCAGGCATGGGCTTTGTCACCTCCAGAAGGCGCAAACATCTTTTTCATACACTAGGCATAGCTATCCCACTTCCTGTTTTGACTTTAGTCTACTTCTTTAGGTTGGCTCTCAGTCATATGAAAAAAGTTGCTTCAGAATCTTCCCTGGGGAAAAATCACTGTTAATGAAGCAGCCACTTGCTTTTTTATTCTATACTTTTTTTAAGATTTCACTTATTTATTTGACAGAGATCACAAGTAGGCAGAGAGGCAGGTAGAGAGTGAGGAGGAAGCAGGCTCCCCGCTGAGCAGAGAGCCCGACTCGGGGCTCGATCCCAGAACTCTGGGATCATGAGAAGGCAGAGGCTTTAACCCACTGAGCCACCTAGGTGCCCCTGCAGCTATTTTAAATGCAAAACAATCTTTTATGAAATGTCAAGGTGTTTCCAACCTACTAAGTAGGAAAAAAGTAGAAGAGGCTTACATGGTGTGACCCCATTTTTATAAAAAAAAATGAACATATAAAACATTTATGTACATAGATGCATGCAATCCCTTATATGGGGGCAAAGTAGAAAAAGACAAATGCCAGGTTGTGAATGGTTTTCTCTTAATAATAAGAACATCCATGACCTTTTCTTTTTTAAGATTTTATTTATTTATTTGACAGAGAGAGACACAGCGAGAGAGGGAACACACGCAGGGGGAGTGGGAGAGGGAGAAGCAGGCTTCCCTCCGAGCAGGGAGCCCCATTCAGGGCTCGATCCCAGGACGCTGGGAGCATGACCTGAGCCGGTCAGACGCTTAACGACTGAGCCACCCAGGTGCCCCAAGATTATCCATGATCTTATTTCCTTTCTTATGTATCTAAATCTTCCCATTCGTTTGCAATAAAATATGTGGCTTTTGTCATTTTCAAAGCTTTTTAAATTAGAAAATTAAGATAAGCGCACAACATTTTAGTACCAAATTTGGTAGAAGGAAAAAAGAAAATGCAGCTGTCCATACCAAGGGAGAGCCCTAGTGTCCTGCCAAAGACAAATGTGAATTGTTTGGCTCTCTCTGCTACAACCAGTTCAATTAGCATCCAGACAAAGGCTCTTCAAAAGGCCAGGCACACTCTGTATGGGCCTAAGTCTAATTGAGCTAGTTGTAAATTAATTACCTAATGTTGTCAGAATGGGCAAAAAAAGCATTCATTCCCTCCACAGAGCGACCTGAAGCCGATCCTAAAGGTAAGCGAGAGACAAGTGTTGGTAGTGGCAAATGTTTAGTTTTGTAAAGTACAGCTACAGAGGCTTTCCAAGACATTGCTGATTCATGACAGATTTCCTAGCCAAGGCTTGATTTGTTAACGTCCCCGCCTCCTTTCCCAGTTTAAGTACCTCCTTTGGCAGAGAAAATGATGCATTTCTATTCTCTCTCCTCCTAATCCTTAAAACTTCAACTCTGAGATGAACGCATCAGGGCCAAGAATCTGAAGAGATGGGATGCTGAAGCAGGGCCAGGACATTATCCACAGTGCCCCTCTGGTGTTCAGGGCCAAAGAATTCATCTCAGCCTCCCTAGTGAGACTGACCCCGGGCGCACAGCTCCACCCCAGCCTTCCTCCCTCCCTCACCACCACCCCCGCCCAGATAAAACCCTCATCTTACAAATACCCATTCAAGCCAGCAATGCGCCTCCAGCCTAGATCCATGGCAGCAGGTAACTGGAGACCAAATGATTACTGGCGGGCAGACATGCAGCCATCACAGAAGGTCAAGGTCCTTCCTAGCCTTAAAACTCGCTGTCATTTTTTTTGCCTCCAAGGAGAGAGGTGGGGGGACCCTATGGTAAATAAAGCATGAACATCTTCCTTAAAGATGTCCCTTAGGTGACTTGAGATGAAAACATGCACATCCCAAACGAGTGAACTCAATTCCCATTTGGGTCTGCAGGCACAACACGCAGTAAGGAACGTGCCAAGATGCTGCTTTCGAATGACCTCACCTTGTAAGAGCTCAGACGGTGAGCAGAGACCTACACACCTGGGGGACTGGATAAACTTAGTTTCACTCCAATTCAACACACATGATGACCATGAAATTAAGTAAACAGCACCTGCAACGGAGTTCTTTAACAGGAATAAGGATGTAGAAGGAGCAGATATGGACTTTGAACTATGAGTAGATTTACTCAGCACACTCTGCCTTGAAAATCACATAATCATAGTCTCTTTGGGATGGAGAGACCTCAAAGGTCACTAATTCCTGTTGTTAACCCCCATCACAACAATCCAGGTGAGCGATCAGTGTGTCTGAATGCGGAGACCCGAAAACAGCGTGTCTGTTTTAAGATTTTATTTATCCACTTGACAGGGAGAGGGAACACAAGCAAGGAAACGGGAGAGGGAGAAGCAGGCTCCCTGCTGAGCAAGGACCACCCCCCCCAACACACAAACACACTAACACACAGGGCTCGATCCCAGAACTCCAGGACCACGACCCGAGCCGAAGGCAGACGCCCCACCACTGAGCCACCCAGGTGCCCAGAAATCTATTCTTTTTATACAGAATGCCTAATTGTGCCTCCAACGGGAGTTAGGAATGACCGTCACCTGGATCAAAATCCCTCTTCATGAAAAACCCTGCAAGTACTTGAAGGCAGCCACCACGTACCCCCTGAACCATCTCGTCTACAGGAGAAACGTGCCCAGCTCCACATGCACAGCAGGGTTTGGGATGAACCCTTTCGCCATTCTGATCCCTCTTGCTCAAACCTACAAATCCTACGTTTCAAGATAACTGATGACAGTCATCCATTCATTAAAAGACTCCAAAATTCCCTCCACCCAAATACAGCTGGTAGGAGTGTATCTGATTAGGACAGGTTAAGGGTGTAACACCCATTTATCTATAAGCAGGTATCTTGTAGTGATCAAGTCTGCTGTGAGATCCCCCTTTTTTTTTTTTTTTTTAAGATTTTATCCATTTGACAGAGACCACAAGCAGGCAGAGAGGCAGGCAGAGAGAGAGGAGGAAGCAGGCTCCCTGCTGAGCAGAGAGCCCGATGCCGATGCCGGGCTCGATCCCAGGACCCTGGGATCATGACCTGAGCCAGCCAAAGGCAGACGCTTTAACCCACTGAGCCACCCAGGCACCCCAGATTTCCTTTCTTTATAAAAGAAATAATAGGGGCACCTGGATGGCTCAGTCTGTTAAACATCCGACTCCGATTTCGGCTCAGGTCACGGTCTCAGGGTCATGAGATCCAGCTCCGCGTGGAGCTCGGCTCTGGGCTCTGTGCCGGGCAGGGAGCCCACTTGTCCCTCTCTCTGTGCTCCTCCCACACCCCCGTTCCTGGGCTCGCTCTCTCTCTCTCAAATAAATAAAATCTTTACAAAATAGTAAAAAAAAACCTCTCAAGTCTCACCCCATTTAAACATATGCCAAATGAATATTAACTGTTGTGTGTATATACAATTGTGTTACTGGAATTCTGAATGCTTAAGATTCGAAAGAAGTACAGGATGTAAGCTGGCTCCTCTCTACGAGCACTGAAAAAACAGTGAGCGTACAGCATGAGCCTACGGGGCAGACGTGCCAACCCATTTCCACGTCCCTATCTTTCTAAGCATGGATCGAGTTCTTCAGATCTAGTCTGTCTTCTGGTCTCTGGGGGTCCAGGACTCCAAGGTATTCAGCACATCCTATTAATCTGGAGTTTACTTCTATGTGCTCAGTATGGTAAATAACAGCAAGACTATGAAGGCCTAGAACACATAATCACTATCCAGTAAGTTAAAAATCTACTTAGATAAAATATTCACTTTTTGAAAAATAATGAATAATGCAAGACAGTATATATAAAAGTTCAAAACAGGTGACACGGACATCTGGACCACCTACAAAAACATCGAAAGACTTTAGTGAATGGCCTCTGACTCCCTCCCGGCCCCAGGAGAACAATAGCCAAATAAATGGACAACGAATTTTACCCACTAATAACATTTAATTCCACTGACTGCCCTCTTCGTCCAAATCTATCCAACCCTAAAATGCAGCATTACCAGAGCTGTAATATTTAAAGAATTTTGGTTCCCCAAAGAAACATATGAAGTCGCAAGAAGAGAAGAGCAGAACCTTAATTAAAATTGAATTACAAAGTTATCCTTAGGGATAAGAATATTACACATAAGGGGTTCGAGCATTTTGCTAAGTAAACCTTCCACAGCAGTTCAAGATGGACGTCTCTAATATCGAATTCCGTTCTGTCATGAACAGTGCTACCTGGGGGCTTTAGGAGCGAAGGAAGGATGAGCCAGCAGCACGGCTGGTAAAGTTATTTTGGAATTAAGCAATGCAATGGACATGCTGGGGACAGAATGCAACATAAATAAGTCAGTCTTTCGGTACATCCATGGGGTGAAAGCTATTATCGATAATCCAGCTAATTATATATTTTAAGAAAAGTGGGCTGGACCCGCCCTTTGTGCCCTGGCTAAGCAGCGCCTCCGTGAGACAGACCACGGGGCTGCTTCACTGTGCGTGGTGCCTTCACCTTCCTTTTGATTCAGGTCACCGCACAGCTCTCTCCCACACCCCTCGGTCTCGCTCTGAACATGCCCCAGCGGTTACGTTATGTTTTCTTCTCTTTAAATATTTTTATTGGGGCAGAAAACAGGTGCAATTCTCAAGCTGCTACTGCCTCTCAAAAGGTCGAAAACGTTGGAGGTGGCACAGAAACGGGGCCTTCTTCCACCGTTTCCAGAACAGCTGTACAAGCGCTAGACCTGGGTTCTTAACCTTTTATGGGTCACTGACCCCTCAGAGAGTCTGATGAAAGCTAGAAAAAACGTGTGTGCACAAAATCTCCTGCCCATGACTTCTGGGAAGTTTGTGAATCCTTTCAAGCCCCACCAGAAGTTAAAAAAAGACTGTGAACTCGTGGGGGTGGGGGAGGGGGCGAGTAGGCAAAGACTGTGTTCTAATCCTGGTTTCTATGCACCGGTTCTTAGGAAAATCATGGCCCCATGAGTAACTAACTAATCGTCATCCACTCAAGGGACAAATGGATAAGAATGAATGGATGAATTTAAAGAACAGTATTACAGGGGCACCTGGGTGGCTCAGTGGGTTAAGCCTCTGCCTTCGGCTTGGATCATGATCTCAGGGTCCTGGGATCAAGCCCTGAATCGGGCTCCCTGTTCAGTGGGGCGCCTGCTTCCCTCTCTCTCTGTCTGCTTCTCTGCCTACTTATGATCGCTCTCAAATAAATAAAATCTTAAAAAAAAAAAAAAGAACAACAGTATCACAGTTGTCTCTCTTAGTGGTCTCCAAATAGGATTAATCACAGAATCACTCAGGATGCCCTTCAGAAGAGATTCCCGGGTCCCATCCTCCAAGAGACTCAGATTCAGCAGCTCTCTCTCTTAGTCTATTCAGAAATCTTTGTTTTTACTAAGTTTCATGATGATTAGGAAACCACCAATGTACCTTAACTCGGTAGAAGAAAAACTTTAGTCTTTTCCCTAATATGTTATTTTAAAGATTTTACTTATTGATTTGACAGAGATCACAAGCAGGTAGAAAGGCAGACAGAGAGAGGGGGGGAAGCAGGCTCCCTGCTGAGCAGAGAGCCCGATGGATGCGGGCTCCATCCCAGGACCCTGGGATCATGACCTGAGCCGAAGGCAGAGGCTTTAACCCACTGAGCCACTCGGTGCCCCTAATATGTTATTTTAAAAGGATATATGCATCCCTGTGTTGCACAAACAGAAACAGAAACGTTTTGGAAACTGTCCGAAGCAGGCCAGACAAGTTAAGTGCCAGTTTACAATCCTGATACTTTAGAAAAAGAAAAAGAAAAATCGGATCAGTGTGTTGGGTGGTTCGTGTGTTTTGTTTTCCCTGAAAGGTCACGCTGTGATCCACAACCAGACGGTTCCTCGTGGCTAGTTCACAGCCGCCAGTGAGAATGCCACGGAGTCAGAAGCCCCCAGCTTTGCTCAACCCTCCCGACAAGTTTTGACACCACAGATTCAAACCACAAAAAAGGAATGAATATGCTCTAATTTAGACGAAAGTCTTGACAGGGATAAAATTCTCTTTTACAATAAAAATATGTGCCTAACACAACATAGGCCAACACCTTCAAGGATGCAAATTATGCCCAATTTGTAAGACCTCGTGATAAAGAGACTGGGCTTAACCTACCTGACCAGGGGCCTCCATTTCCTCTTCCCTACAAAACGGAAAATTCAAAAATCGTGCTCCCTTTCCCATTCCCGTTTTCTACAGCTCAGTGGGACTATGCCTTCCTTCCACCCTCCCCACAATAAATGATGTGCCAGGTATCCCAGCCCCCGCGCCCCCCAACACCACAGGGAGAAAACTGCCCTCGTGTTGCTCACAGTCTTCCGTCCGCAGTTATTTTAGGAAATTACTTCATGAACAACAAACTCCTTACTAGAGCCACTATATGTCATACAGATGACAACGGGATGAGTCAAGAGAAAGAATCAGGTCTGACAGTTTCTCCTGGGAAGTCAGGACATCCCACTGCGGTAAGATCTTGCGCATCCCAGTAACCCGGCCTGTGCGCTGGGGGGAACCCAGGGGAGTCAGGCCGCCCTTCTAGCCCAGGCCAGCTTCCTGAATGAGAATTCCACCTACCCTTGGTTTAGCGCTAAATACTCTGCGTGCATCATCTTCAGAACAATCCTGAAGAGCGGAGGAACCAGGTCGCCACGTATAAGTCATAGAAGATGCCGAGACAAGTCAGGTAAGGCAGCGTGTCCGGAAGTAGCGGGTCCAAGACATCTACGTCTGTCTGAGTCCAAACTACCCGAGAATTACAGAGACTCAGAGAACTGTACAGATGCCAAGTTTCCTCCAAAAGATGACACTGCGAGAGTCCATGGGACAGAAGGTCTCGTTTTCCACGGCTGGAGGCCCAGAAGTGCCTGGCTTGGGGTGGTCCATCTTGGAAGAAACAGCCCCCTCTGCGTGTCTGGTCCCAACAAAGCCCACCAAGACACCCCGTCAGCTTCTCACACACACGTCCCTCTCCCCCACAAAATGGAGATAAGCTACCTTTCTCAAAGGGCTGCTGTAAAACCTAAATCCAAATGAAATGGTTTCTATAAGTCTAAAGCAAATGTCATTAAGAGTTCAGGCCCGAGACCGGCCGTGCCACCACAGGCAGGTCGCTGAGCCTCTCAGAGCCTCGCTCCCTCATCTGTAAAATGGGGACAGTAAGAGTGAGAACTGTGTTTGACAACTAATGGTGCCTAGAACACAGGAAGCGCCCAACTAATGCGCATTATCATCATTATAAACTTTGACATTCGACTGCCCGTGAGCTGCTACCTTAGGAATGAACAAGTTTCACTAGCGCTAAAGCCACAGAAAACATCTTGGTAATTTACTGATCAGAACATAGTTGCTCACAAATACGATTTTTTTAAACTTGAGAATTACAAATAAAATCTAGGAGACTGAAAAGCTGCCTCTCTCTACTGGTCGAATTTACCCACAACAGACCCAGGCTCCAAGCACACCTCGATTAAAGGACAGTCACTGGCAGGGCCCTGCTCTCTGCAGCCTTTCACACCTCCGGAGAATGTGCATGAAGAGTCTCCCTGCTTGGGAGGGCTGTTCCGAGGACAAACCGTTATAAGTGCCCTTCGTCATCCCCCGACAGCGGTGCTACATAAGCACACATTACTGCAGGCACTGTAAATCAAGCATGTGGTTACACACGACAATACAAGAAATGCCTGAACCATCTTTCTGTTCCTCGGCATCCAATTAAATTGTCGGTTCCCCCAAGAAAGAATTCTGCTGCACGGTCCCATAAAAATGACACCAGAATTCTGCTGCACGCCCCCCCAAGACCCGCTGCACACGGTCACAGCACCGAAGAACTCGTGTCATCCCCAAGACAACCCCGCGTCACTATTTTTCCACTTCACAGATGAACACAGGGAGGTAAAAGGACACGAAGCCAAGACGCGGCAAAGCTGGGATGTGCACCACGAGTCTCTAGGAGGACACAGCCCCCCCCAACCCCATACCCCCAACCCCGCCCTCCCCCGTATTTACATAACCCCTTCCTTGTAAACACAATGTCGGTGCTCAAGAAAGTGATGAATGAATTAATTAAATGAGTGTTTCCACGGAGCATCCTATCATTCAAGGAAACTCGACTCTTCTTACACTTTTTTGTATTACACTTTAATATTAACCTGCATTCAGGGGTTAATGTTTTGTTTTGTTTTCTTTCTAAGCAAAACTAATCTTATTTTCTCTGCTTAGGCGATACATTGCATTAATTACTAATTCAACAGACCAAAGAAAAACAGGCTATTCAGCTGTCAGATCACACAAGACCTTTTTAATACTTCAGTCTTGTGGAAATTTTTTAAGCCGAATTTTTTTTCAAATCCCACTTCTGTTTTAATGACTTAAAAAAGAAACTGCCCTTATGGGGGAGAGGAGCATATAAAAGGTAATAAACATTTAATGATCCAATAATTGGTTATATCAGAGCAATCACTGTTCAGTAATTAACTTCTCTTTCGGTTTGTTCACTTGATATTTTCAGCACCTTTGACAGGCCTGGAATTATCCATATTATTTGTTTCATAAGCTAAAACCTTTTGGAGGATCCCGAAAACACAACAAGGTTTCCAGTCCCCCACGTCCATCTTGGGAACTTCCCAACGTGGCCCTTTAAGGAGCCGACTGATCGGCACAACCCAGAGCAGTCCGAGCCCTCAGCACGGAGCGGGCACCAAAGCAGCTGAAATGACGCTTACTGCTAAGCTTGGGCGCTGTGGACATGGCAGCAAGGAGGGGTTAAAGGGAAACACAACATAAAATCAGAGCTTAAAAGACAGCAAAAAATAATTAAATCACAGCACCAGGAAAGAACACAGTGAACAGCTGGTATGTTGTTACTACGCAAAATTACAATGAGGCTCAGGTTAATGTCATTTCCAACTAATTACCCCAGTCAGTTGGAAGAGACACACACACAGAGATCTCACTGTGCCTCCTCTCACGGTTCCCCCTACTTAGGGGTCTCTGCCAGCCACAGAGCGACGAGGCTCCCCGCCATTTCTTTAATGCCACAGCTACACATGTCCCTTCGGTCGACGGGGTCACCGCTTCGCAGCAGACGTTAGGAGCTGCGAACATCTCCACACTTCCCTGCGGTCACATTTCTCTCCACAGGACACTCCGTTCACACCAAAACCATGTCCAGAGAGTCTTCCCCACAGCCTACTTTCCCAGGTTCCGTCTCGTGCTTTCTCCTACCCTCTCTGGAATGCCTGCGTGCAAAAGGAAAACACTTCACACTCGCGTACTAATCACTCCCTATTACCTAGTGCTCGACACCTTGGGTAACACTAAGTCGTGGTTTTCATCTACATGTCTTCATCTTAACGAGCCCTACCCCCGTCCAAAGAACGGAAGGGAACCCGCCGGGCCACCGTGACCACAGCTGCGGTCACTGCACTGCCCACGACAGTCGTCTGCCCCAGCGGTGACTCTCCAGTCACTGCCCCGGGACGGATCCTTGCACATGAACAAGCACACTGGCACCCAGTCTCGCGGAGGCTCTGTGGCTTCCACATCTGACACCACACTCCACAACGACTTCAACACCAGAAGCGCCCTTTCCTGTAAAAAGAAGTCAAGCTGGGGCGCCTGGGTGGCTCCGTGGGTTAAGCCTCTGCCTCGGGCTCAGGTCGTGATCCCAGGGTCCTGGGATCGAGCCCCGCATCGGGCTCTCTGCTCGGCGGGGAGCCCGCTTCCCCCCCCTCTCTCGCCTACTTGTGATCTGTCAAATAAATAAATAAAATCTCTAAAAAAAAAAAAGAAGTCAAGCTAATTTTAAAGACCTTCTTGAATCTACTTCTGCCAGGAGCTGAAGGGGAGGAGAGACAAAGGTCCCACAACCGCAAAGCAAGAAAGAATCTTCTCATCTAAATCACTCCAGCTCTCCCACCATCCATACACCTTGGGCACTGCCCCAAGGGCATGCGGCACCAAAGGGCGTGACACCACCCCTCCTGCTTCACACAGGCTTGAAAGCAGAGGTCACATAATTTCTGTTACTTGCCCCTCTGAGACTCTGGCTGGGGAAGAGGATCAAAAGGAGGAGGAGGGGAGAAAACGGGCAGCAGCTTCTCTGGCCGGACAGCTACCTGCGGAGAGCCTAACAGATTCCAGCTCCTCGGTGCACTCAGGAATATTTACTTAATCAATGTACTGTAACAAAACAAGCCTCTGGTGTACTTTTGGAAAGATGGAAAGCCATTCAGGCAGCGTGACTGGAGTCTCGCGGCCTGTTCAGTTGATACTGGAGATGACGGGGATGGGGGAGTGTGAGGTACGGCGGGGGGTAGAGGGGGGCCGCTCTTACACGCACAGAACCCACGTGCCTGCCAGGGGAGTGCAGATGTGCAGCCGCTGGCGCATAATTATTAGTCACTGCGGCCTGCAGCAGAGGGCAGCTCCCTCCCTTCCCGCCAACACAACTCAGGACAGGGCTTGCTGCAGGTCCCTTCACCATTAAGCATCCCCTTCCAAAGAAATCCAGCAAGCTTGCTGTTTAATACACCTAGGACTTGGCCCACTAAGAATCTAATGATTCTTAAGTATCAAAAGAAAACAGAAACAGGAGGGACAACTGGGTGGCTCAGTCACTAAGGGTCTGCCTTTGGCTCAGGTCATGATCCGGGGTCCTGGGATCCAGTCCCGCATCAGGCTCCCTGCTCAGCAGGGAACCTGCTTCTCTGCCTGCTGCTCCCTCTGCTTGTGCGCTGGCTCGCTCTCGCGCTCTCTCTCTCTGGCAAATAAATAATAAAATTTTAAAAACAAAAAAAAAAGGAAAGGAAAAGGAAACAGGAAGAAAAGCTCTCAGCAAACTTCATTAACTTTGGTTTTAATGCTCTGAATGGAAAGGATCTGGAGGACAGATTATCCTAGGGTGGAGAGAGAGGAGGGTGGGACTCCTTTTACTTTTGGTTAACTAAGAAGCAACCTTTTCTCCGGTACCAAGATAAAGACATCTGGCTCCGGAAACACGTTTACCAGGCTACCCCGGCAGTAATGACAAGACTCATTTGTTTACTAGACTAGTAACTGCCGGGGCTGGAAATCTATCTTTAGACATTTTTCAAAACTATCATGAGAATATTTTCATTGAATTAGAATTCAAAAAAGACCTTAAAGTTTAACCCTGAAAGAGTTAACAGTCACTGTCAGGAACTGATTTAAAGGCTGAATCAGAAACACGGATAAACACCACAAAGTTAGTATTACCAAAACTTACAGAAATGAGAATGATTAAAACAAACTAGTACAGAAAGACAGAATGCTTTTTTCTTTGTACCCTATTACAGTGTTCTATCAACTTTACTCATATGCCTAATTGGGGGGGATGTAAAGAAAAGTGGTAGAAGTGTACATTGGAAGAATGTAATAAAAATCAAGTGTTTTTGTTACTTGGGTGTTTGTTCACTTGGTGATAATTCACTGAGCTGAACACTATACTTATTTCAAAACGTGTTCTACTTCATAATATATGAGGTTCTAAAACCAAATAGACTTGAGTGTTTTATTTTCAGAAGGTCTGGTAGCACAGCAATTATCTTAAACCACTACTTTTACCAATGCCCCAAGAAGACACTCAAAAATATTTTCTAAAACAGAGATTCCAAAACTTCTGTGCAGGGGGCTTGCAGTAAAAGAACTCCGGTGGGGGAGGGGGGTGCTGTTAAAACCCTGGGTCAGCGCCACACAGCAGGGATGAAATTTCAGTAGATCAGGAACAGGGCCCAGGATCTGTATGTTTAACAAGCTACGGGGGAGTGACCATGTGCAAGCCCAGGTTTCGAAACCACCACACAGGGAAAGAAGAACCTGTGTTCCCCAACAATCTAAAGGCACGCCATCCCACTTCTCCACACCCAAGATGGGTGACAAAGTGTAATCACTTAGAAAAGTTTTATACAAGCTTTAAGTAATGGAAAGGGTGCGTTCATCAAATACAAGAAATACTTGGCTAAGGCTTTTATGAATATTCTCCCCCACGATTACATCTCCCCTGGAAGGACGCGGATATTAAGTTATAACGACTAAGTTCTCACACTGGGAACCTCATCTGGAAAACTTAAGAACAGAACCTGTGACAACAAATTACTTTTCTGTGGCCACTTGGGATTTGGGGCCATTGGCAAAATCTGAAGCTGAGCTCTTCTACGGCCCCTCTGGGAGCCCGCCGCTACTCTCGTTATCATCATTCTGGCACTGAGAGTTTCGATTCCCAGAGGTTGAGGTAGGACACAACCAAAGTCGTTTAGCCAAAAAACTCAAGACGTCTGGAGCGCAAAAAGTCTGCTACCCGCTCTAGACCAGATTCCCACCAGGCGCCTCTGAAGGGTTAAACACAATCCACATTTCCACTCTCAAATTCCGGTTCTCCAGTTTTAGATAATCACCCGAGTCTGGGCTGGAAACAGCGCAGTCGACTGAATTTTGCTTTTGGGTATGCACGGACAGCAGCAATTCAAAGATGGAAAGAGCACTACCCTGGGGTCTTTTATCTGAGAGCACAACCCGGGAGCCCCCGCTGGATAATTTGTTTTAGAATACCAGAGCACTTGTTTTTAAACAAAGCATTAGCCAAGGAAAGAGATTACAACAAAAGGAATCACAGGCCCCAAAGAAAAAACAAACAAAAACAAAAAGCCAAACACCACGAATGAAGGTGGTTCTTTCCACCCTCTTTTTAAAGTCGTCTTGCCGGACAAGGAAATGGAACTAAAGAAGGCCTGCATTTAGGTCTTTTTCTTTTTTTCATTTAAGTCTTTTTTAACTTTACCCTCTGGAGGGATACAACTAATTTAAATCTAAAAAAAGAAAAAACAAGCACTTGCCCTTCCGCGAATCCTCAGATCACACAAACTCAAGTCTGAGGACGGCTCTTATATTCCCTCTAAATACTATCGCTCCACTTTTTTAAGGAAGCGGACCAAAGGCTGGAGAGAGGCGTCCTCAGGAGTAGGTCAGATAACCCCACAAGCAAATGTTAGCTTCTAAAAGGCCTACCACCCTCCTCCCTAGGGCAAAATCACACAGTACCTAGCTATTTTAATTTAGTTCATCCACAGGAGTGACACAAATTAAATTTGTAAATTTTTAGTTCAGTTCAAAAAAAACTGTAATGGAAGCAATACAGCACAGAGGGAAAACCAGTGACCTATATATGAGACAACCTGGGCTGCATATCCTCACTCACTAGGTCGCACAGAGCAGTTACATAACGTGAGTTTCTAGATCTCTGTTTTCTCATCCGTAATGAGGTGACAGCCTAAGGGGAGTACTAATGCCTCTGAAAACGTGCCGGGGTGGGGGGGGGGATGGGTTAAGAAAGGGTCAAAAAAAAAAAAAAACCGAAAAGCAGCGGAATAAAACACTTTAGAAGCATTTACTTAGTCCTGTGGTGCAGCGGTTCAAGTCAGGCTCTGAAAACACCAAGTGTGGGGTCCACCACTCACACGCTCTGTGACCTTGGGTGGAAACTGCAGCTGTTTCCTCTTCTGCAAAACAGGGTCCGTACCTACCACCCGGACCTCTTGTGAGGATGCCACAAAGCCATCTCAGCAGCAACCAGAGCGTACCTGGGCGCACAGCAGGCACCCAACGAAGTTGTTGTTGTTACGGAACGGATCAGTACTGAGTAGATGCCGGAGATAAGGCTGAAGTTGAGGACAAGTACTTTCATATCCTTCCTAATCGAAGGAGAAACAAAACGATCTTCGAGGTCTGGAAGAGTTCTCGTACAATCTTAACTTCCGTAAACTCTGAGAAAGTCCCTGCCCTGATTCCAAAAATAAGTCCCTGTGGGCAGGTACACAAACGTAAGGGACTCTATTTACCTGGACACAGTCCTGTGGGACCGGCAGGTTTCCAAACACCCCAGGAAAGCCAAAACTGGAAAAAGAAAGCATTCTCAGCCTTTGAACAACAAGAACAAAAAATCTCATTTCCCACCCTTTCACACACTCAAGTCAAAGTCTACTTTAGCAGTCCAAAAGTTTTTATTTGCTTTCTTATTATTTTAGATGATTCTTTTCCAAGAGCTTACAGGTATAAGGAGTTCCTTCTATGATGAAGACAATGATGCAGCAAGGAAATCACATCTACCACTGCTTTTTTTCCTCCACTTACCCCAAAAGCTGTAAGATTTTTTTCAGTACTTTCTCCCTCAAACCTTATGTACAGTTTCTTCTCAAGATCCAATTCATTGACTGACTCCAAAAATCACGTCTAATGCATCCCCTCTACCAGAGACCCAATGGTATCCGTCAGTGCCCAATTCCCTCGACCGCTGAGGAAGACGGGAGACAGAGCTAAGCTTCACTTCTAAGTCTTCCCAGGGAAAGGAACCTGAAAAAGCCTGGCTAAACTTTCCCTTTCTGCCGCCTTCCTTTCCTTCAAATTTATGAGCATACAGGTGGGTTAGGGGGTTCCACTTGAAGCAGAAAGAGAGCGGAGCATCCCGATTTCTTCAGTATCCTCCCTAAGCTTGAACCTGAGCCGGTACATCTTTTTCATTCTTCTCACTTTAAGCTGGTAACTGGTAAAATTCATCTGATTCCAGAAGTCTCTCCAAACTCTAATGTCCCAGCATTTAGCCTCTCTTGAAGAAATACATTTGTGAAAGCATCTGTAACCAAAATGATTTTAAGAACCAAAAAACTTAATTTTAGCCAAATTAGCCAAATGGCTCCCTAGAGCTCTTCTAAAGGATTACAGCTCCACCACACCATTCCTCCTGTTAGACACGCCAAAGGACAACGTGACAGCAGAATGCGACACCCCTCTCCCCCACAGAATGTCATTCCTTGACACCAGGGGCTCTGTTTACAAACCCCAGTGGCTAAAACAGTGTCTGGCACAAAGCGAAACTCAATAACCATTTACCGAATGAGTGAGTGGGCAGAAGGGCAGTGAGCACACTGGATGGGGTGTGGGCGCCCCAGAAAGCTAAGGCCCACAGGAGATAATCCCGTCCCAAACAATCGAGAGTTGGCGATACTTCTGAAAAATGTCACAGCCTCTGGTGTGTCCACAGACAGCTGGCCACTCTGTTGGCAGAAGACACCTTACATATGACTGATGACACTGTGACTCGGGCCAAAAAGCTCTCATCTGCCATCGATGGCTCAGAGCCTTCCTGTAAAGACACATGTCACTCCGAGTTTTCTCAGTGAAGCCCTGGGCCCCCCCCACTGACTTCTAAGGCAGTTTTACAGTAAGTTCCAGCTCATCCCACTTAACCGTAGCTCCCAACACTCCTGAATGTCTCAGTCCCCTCTCTAATGCCTCATTCCTAGTCTCTAAATGTTTTCGAACAACGATGTAAATGTATCCCCAGTATATCTCAGTTAGGGTGGGGGGAAGTGGCATCAGGGAAGGAGGACCCCAGGACATCACTCCTCAGAACCCTGGAGAGCATACCGCATTAAAAGGTCCATTCGAGAAAATGAGAAAGACGTGGAGTACAGCTCACTAATCACATGGCTTGGTACTGGGCATCTGAGAAAACCAGTAAAGAAAACAGCCACCTTCCTCCAGACAGAGGATCTCTACCCTGACTGCACAACAGAATCCCCTGGGGACCATTTTAAAGTTCTGATGGTGGGACAGGGGCTCCCTCCACCCTCCCATGGGTACGGGGACTTTTTTTTAAAGCTCCCCAGGGGACTCTAACATGCAGCTAAGTTTAAGAATCCTCTACTCTAAACCATACAGTTGACTCGTTTCCCCTTCAGACAGTACACACTAAAAATAACCTGTGATTTTAAGAAAAGTATGGTAAAAATGCTTTTACCATAGGTTTGGTAAAAGCTAGTGGTGGGTCCATGGGTGTTAGTTATGTTTTACACAACTGTATTTTAAAGCAAGCTTATCTAACATACATTGGTCCTCAAAAGCACAAGTACTAAAAAGATGATTTTTACAGGGACGCCTGGGTGGCTCGGTTGGTTAAGTGGCTGCCTTAGTCTCAGGTCATGATCCCAGTGCCCTGGGATCAAGCCCCACGTGGGGATTGGCAGGAAGCTTGGCAGGAAGCCTGTGTCTCCCTCTCCCTCTGCCTGCCACTCTGCCTACTTGTGCTCTCTCTCTCTGACAAGTAAATAAATAAATAGACCTTAAAAAAAGGGGGGGGGTATTTTTACATTCCGGAGGAGTATAGTCACTAGCGGTGTCTGGGGCTCCTACCTCACTGGAAGAGAACAAAATCAAGACCAATTCATTCAGTTGGGTCTGCTGACTTGAAAACACTGGCCTAAATTCTGTTAACACACTTCACAGTACAGGTGTTGAAAAACACTCTAGTCAAATTCAGTTTCGAAAGGCTGAAGGCATTTGCTTGACCAGTAACCCACCTACGAGAAGCCGAGTCACAGGACTGAGCCAGAATGGCCGTGCAAGCCTCCGTATCATCAAGCATTTGCAGACGTGCAAGTGGGTTGTGACAAGAGAGTGATGCTCGTAGAGCTCAGCTCTAGAACCATCTCTTCAGATGGGGTGGAGAGAGCATGCTCCAGGGAAAGATTAACAGAGACCAGCCCAGGGAGGCGGCAGACACCCTGGATCAGAGTCGAGCCACAAGACCACGGGGAAGTTACTTAGCGTCCCTGAAACCTCACAGCTCCCTCATCTCTAAAGGGAGGGACAGGCTACCTCCGGGGTTACCGTGAGGGTTAAATGTGATAATGTTCCGGGTACAGCCAACATCCCACGCACTGAGCCTGTGATAAATATTAGCCATTATCACGGCTGTTGTTATCAAAACAATGACCCAAGTGACTCCGGCACTGAAGAACAAAACTATTTCCCAGTTGATGGGATGAAGGCCTGGGCTCTGGCCTTCCGGATACTCGTGAAGCGCGTCCTTCAGGAGACGCACACCAGTCAACAGGACAGGAGACACGCGCCATCTGGCCTCTGAAACAGATGTCCCGCGGCTCCTAGTCCTGCCACCAAAGGTACATGGGGAAGCTCCCATGCCGGCACACAGCACGTGATTCTAGACCTGGGCTTGTTTTAACACCAGCTGGGCGATCGTGGGGAAGTTCAAAGACTTGTTTTCTTCAGTCGGGAAATGAAGGCTTTGGACAATTGTTTTCAGCTGTTTTTAAGCTTCTTCACTTGCCCTGGTTTAAAAAGTCCCTACGGGCCCCGCTCCTCCTCTCTTGCCCCACACTGGCCACGCTGGTCTCCTACAGCTCCCCACAACCCAGGCCACTCCGCCTTTGAGTCTTCCCTCTCCTTGAACCCTCTGCCCCTGAGAATCCACATTTCTTGCTCCTTCATCTCCTCAGGTTTCCATTCAAATACCACGACCTCAGAGAGGACCCACCTAAACTACCCTCTGTAAAATTCACATCTGCACGCACCTACAACTCTCACTACCATATCCTTCTCCTGCTTTTAAAAAACCCGTCATCGGGGCGCCTGGGTGGCTCAGTTGGTTGGGCGGCTCAGGTCATGATCCCAGCGTCCTGGGATCGAATCCCACATCGGGCTCCTTGCTCGGCAGGGAGCCTGCTTCTCCCTCTGCCTCTGCCTGCCGCTCTGTCTGCCTGTGCTCGCTTGCTCTCTCTCCCTCTCTCTCTGACAAATGAATTTAAAAAAAAACCCGTCACCACCCAATATATTTTTCTGTTTATAAATATAACCTCTATTACTGCAGATACCAGTTTCTCTTGGTCACCCCATCATCCCCTGTGCCGACAACAGTGCCTGCCGAGCACCTAGAAGGGACTGATAAACATTTCTTGAATAAGAAAATAAACCAAAGACCCCACATGCCCCTTACTTCCCAAAGAGAACCTTACCCTAATATGTAGAACAGGTCAAGGCAGAGCTCTGGTTAAATGAGGTCAGCCCCCCACCCCCACCCCGCCCAGCTGATTCAGCATCCTCCGGAGGAGCCAAAACCCCAGACAAATGATTTCCAAAGTCGTTTACTGCTCAGCAACTCGCCCCGTCCACATTATTCCTGTTAGACTCCAAAGGGAAACATTGAATTTGATGAACGACTTTCCATTCTGTGACTGCACTTCCTAGTCACCGGCAGCTGCAGCAAGGACCCTGAAAACTCAAAGCATGTCATGTCCCAGGACGGCTGCGCCCCTAAAATACCTACAACCAAACAGCAGGCGCGGGAGAACGGCCAGTGGAAAAAAATCCCAACTCCCCGGGCCAGGGCTTGGTTGGAGGGTGTCCCTTTCCATGCCGCCACATGGTCCCTGGGCCTCTGGGGCCCGCCTCTCACGGATTCCAAGCAGGGGTAGGGGTAAGGAAGAAGGATGGTGGCCTCAGGACCCATGTGGAGACAGGTGCTATACAATGGAGGAGATCAATCTGGGCAACATGGCGGCCACCTGTGGCTTCCTGACTCCACCACTTCATCCCTTTCTCCATCCAATGACCTTACAGGCAGGAAAACACAGGTGGAGGGAGCATCCTAGAGAAGGACCCTGCAGGACGCAGGCACACTTGGAAGAAAACACTCCAGAAAAGCCAACTGGCTACAATACTGTGAGGAGGTCTTACAGCTAGAAGACCTCCTCAAAATTGCAGGGAAGATACAAAAAACACTAACCAAACAAGTCAGCAGGACCTCTGCCACTCTACAGCGTCCAGACCAGCAGTGCTGAACTAAACAAGAGTTACCAACTGGAAGCGTGGGGACCCATCCTCTAACACTGTAATCTAATCCTCAAACTAAAGACAAGTTAATGCCTTTGCACGCCCATATGTTTTCTAATGACGCCACTGCTGGCAGCGTACTACAGGAGCGCTTCTCGGAAGATGGAAGTAATGACAAAGCACATCACTGGGAAGGCAATTATATGCAGTACTAACCATTTTACAGTGGCCATATGGGCTGTATTTCAAGAGTGTAATTTCCAAATCAGCCTGAGTACACATATTTCTCTGTCCCTAATCCCAGGTACACCATATTAAATGAAATAAGGGCACAGATGAAATGTGGCCAGCAGATGTAGAAGTCTCTAACACAAAAGCTAAAGTCACATCCATCTGTAAACAGTAAACCGGGCACCCACGGTCCTGGAGCAAAACCGACACCCATCTCTGCCAGCCCCTTAACTGAAAACATCACAAGGGTGTATCACAACCCGCCAAAGGGACAAGGAACAACGCAAGGGAAAAAAGACACAATTCCTACATGAGTGTTCATAATTTGAGACAGGCCCTAAAGGTAATACAGAACTCATATTTCACAAATATATAAAATTCAGGGGTAAGAGATCACTTTTAAAACCTGGACTTGAAGGTATGGTTCCCATTACACCAGGTGTTTATAGTTAAATTCTAAAAGACATGCTTTGACTTAGGTCTCCCCTACAATCACAAACTGGGCTAAAAACTGAAATCTACTGTATTTCCATTTTGGATGTGCAAAAGGATAACTTGTGCTCACTCAAGCAGCTGGGAGAGAGGCAATACTGCATGTCTCAGAGCATGATGGTTCCAAGAAAAAAAAAAACTGCCTCCTGTCTTCAAAAAATGAGACTGTTTAGAGAAATGTTTAACTTGACCGATGTTCATATTCACCAAGAAATCTCGTGATATTTCAGGCCCAATTAGAGTGTGTGTGTGTGTGTGTGTGTTTTCACTACTCCTCAAGGGATGGTCATCAGCCAGGTCCGAATCCTGAAGTCCTAGAGCATGAACTTGTGAGGCCCATCTTGGCCCAGGGGAGAGCAGGGGGCTTTACAAGGACGTACAGTACTCTAATCACAGCTGGGATTTCCACAAGAAGCAAATCTAACAGTCATCAGCATACTCTTCGTAGCATAAACAAACCTCTACAGGGTGGAATGGGGAATGGGGGAGAACAACTTGCAAATGTGCTCAGAGTAAGGACAGGAAACAATGACAGCGGAAATAATGCTCTATTTGTCACCAGGTATCTTCAAGATACAGATACCAAGAAATGTAAAGAACTATTTCGTATGGTTTTCCGTCAGGAAAACCACCTATTAGTTAACAAAAACAAAAACCCAGTAATAAGGTCTGCTTCACTGCCAAGAGAAGTTACTTCCCAGAACAGGCAGACGTGACCCCTAGAATAAAGACAACCAGCCACGACAGACTCGGGAATCTACCGTAGAAAACGAGCCTAAGCCCACGGTGACCTGGTGAGAGGGTGCCAGCGCCTTCTCCAATTTTACCTTCTGCTTCAGGGGGCTGTGGCACGAGATCAGCGAGCTAGGGACACGGAAGGACTTAGTGTAAGGCCTGGTCCCCAGTCATCCTCCACACTGAGAGCCTGAGCCCTGGCCTTGGACGAAGGCTTAAAGTCGACCCGAGCAATGTGACCCGGGAAAAGCTCAGGTTTTAATACAGGGACCGACGGTGAAAGGGAGAGAGAAAGAGAGGGAAGGAAAAAAGCAAACACACAACCCAGTAACAACGTACCGGCCCATGCCGTGGCCTACTGCGAGCTACCGCACTTAAAAAGAAAACAATTTTCCCCCCAAATGGTGAGGTACTCTCCCCTCCCTAAATCCTGTAATTACATAGAAATTACTAGAAAAATCCTTCATAACCAAGACAAGTTTCAGCAGCAAGGAACACACGTGGTCCACCGGAGACCCTTCTACAACTCTCTCTGAGTGAACCTGTCGGCAACCGCGGGTGGGAAGGGCCGGGGCCGCCCGCCTCTCCCTCTCCCGGGCGGGCCCGGGCGGGCGCTGGGCGAGCGGACTTCACCTCTCCCAGCTTCCGTTTCTCCAACTGTGAAATAGGGACATCGTTCTCTCTTTCTCTCTTTTTCTTCCTTTTTTCCCCATGAGGTAGCTCCAAAGAGATAATGAATGCAAAAGTCTGAGCACAATGCCGGGCCCAGGGTAAAGGCTCCGTAAACAGTGGTTCCCTTTTCAAAAATGTCTTTTCATGGAATTTCGGTATGAATAGGTTAGCTGTAAAGAGCACGATGCGTGGATTATTGAGTGACGAGAACAACAATCCTGAGAGCTTCAAATATCCCAAGAATGACACATCTAGGCAAAGTACAGAGAACAGAGGAAAATAAAACAATGTATTAGACATTCAGGGGGAAACTCTGGCTCTCCTTTCCAAGGTTCTAGTCACACTCCCAAGTGACACACAATAAGCCATTATGGAGGATATAACAGACCAAGGGAAAATTAAAAGCCCTTGCGCTTCCCAACAGATCCCGAATAAAACAGAGTACACGGTGTCATGGTCAGTGCTTCAAAAACCTCTTCAGGCTGGCCCCGAGATCTCAAACCAGGGGACAATCGCTTCAGAATAATAAGCCATTCTCAAAGCTAAGCCATAAGGCATTTCTCTGACCTAATCCGTATCCCACATACAGACCATCAATAAATGTCATCATCATCATCATCATCTGGGATTCTGGAACAAAACAGCTGCAGGTAAAAGTAACTGTGGCCTGAAATACAGTAAGAGGCTGGCCCTATTGGGTAGGTTCGGAAGAGGGACTGATGTGAAGGAGTGAGCCGCGCGGTCATTTTGTAAGAAGTGATCAAGGGAGGCGGGAGCGGTGTAGCTGGGCTGAGTCAAACACTTACTGGTATTTTCTTTTTTTTTTTTTTTTTTTTTTTAAGATTTTATTTATTTATTTTTCAGAGACAGAGCGAGCGAGTAAGCACAGGCCGACAGAGCGGCAGGCAGAGGCAGAGGGAGAAGCAGGCTCCCCGCCGAGCAAGGAGCCCGATGTGGGACTCGATCCCAGGACACTGGGATCATGACCTGAGCCGAAGGCAGCCGCTCAACCAACTGAGCCACCCAGGCGTCCCGGTATTTTCAAATACTGTATGAAACTACTCTTAAACGCAGGAGATGCTTCTGGAATCAATATTTAAAAACTGTTATGTTCCTTCAACGAAAAGTGACCTGGAACAATCTGGTCCAGTTCTATATTGGACTAATAAAACAAATTTTAAAACAACACAACTGTCTAACACAGCAGGTTTCCACATGCAGGTGTGAAATCACACCTCTCGGAACAGAGGCTGAATTACCCCCCTGCCTCTCACCTGTTATTGTCATTTGCTCACACACACACACACACACACACCCCAGGTGGCTCTCAGCCACCACATCTCCTCCTAGGCTCACGTCTGCACATATGAACTCCCTCTGGGGCCTCATACGCCATGCGGGTGTGACGGAAGACACACACAAAAACTTCACGCTGGCTTAGACAACTTCTGAAAATATCTATTTTCAACCACAGTAGAAGAGCAATGTGACAAAATGAAAACATCCCATGTCACCATGGTGAAGGGTAAGAGTTTTTCAAAATAAAAAGAGTAAATTTACTTCACAGTTCCTGTAGAGGCCAGCTTCTTCCATTAAGGCCAATTCCAAAAATTTAGCAAAAGATCTTTCATCAGTTGAGAGGGCATAATTAGATGTTTTGATTAAAGCATTTTTCCTCCCCTGGTTAACAAGATAGAACAGATGTCACCGACTTCCCTAATAACAATACAGCCTTGCACTTGGCATCTTTACAATTTTAAAACTGAACTGTCATATCGAAAAATTATGGGTGCGGTGTTTCTATACAATCATGACTCTGAAGTGGTTATGACATGCCTGGACTTCCCCAAGGAACAGATAGGAAAATCATACTCCATATTCATAGCCGCAAGCCCTCCTTAGCGTGCACTTGAAAACCGCCCTCCGAAATCGGAATGATGCGGGCTTATTCAAATCACCACCAATTATTCCTGGAAGCACCGACCAAGTGAGGTATGAAACCTGAACAGAAAATGCAAATCTCACCGTCACTTTCTTCCAGGAACAGAGGGAACACATGCAGAAAAAGTGTGGCAAGGAAAGCAATGCCCCTCTACAGAGACCCCCTCTCCCAACATCCCAGCTTCCCTGCAGAGAGGAGTACCCTACTTGATGTCTTTAAAAAGAAAAAAAAAGACTCCTCTTTTTCACAGTAAGATTCCGTTGGTACATTTGATCCAATTTATAAAAATTCGATTTACACCAATTTTGTTAACACACCAGTTCAGAGTGTAACTGGAGATAGGTAGGTCTGCATTTTAAATGGGAGGCAGCTTCCCTGATGGAAGTTCAACCCAAACATCCTGGTTTAACGACTCCATTAACGACACCCAGCACAGACCTAAAGGTTACACAGCCCCTCTGTCAGTCGCCTGTTATTTATAGTGTATCAATCATGTCTCCTTATTATTTCCTACTTTCTGGGCCTAAGCTATTTGGTCTGCCAAATTAATACATTCCATTGCTGCTGCAAACCTAAACAATGCTTGATAAAAGATTAATAAAATAGTTGGGTTCTCTGCAACCACACGCACACCCAGGGAAATTCATCAATGTCTTTTTATTTGCATATTTGGCTGACTGCCCCCTTCAGCAAGTATGTGAGGCGCGATGCTCAGGTATCCTGGTTTATGGTTTGCATTTAATTCGGGGTGTCAATCTGCTTCTGTTTTAATTACATCCATCTTGGTATGTTATTACAATCTCATGAAAACTTCTTTTCATTATATGAATGGCTATAAATATATACACATGGCCAACAGTTGTTATAAATTTTCTGGTTCAGCAATAAACAGGCAAGATGCCTTAGCCAACACGTCATATGGATTTAATATTTTGAGTCTTTCTTCTTCAGAAGAAAAGTTTGGTTGGGACTTTAATTCAACTATACTCCTAAGTTCACTTCAAATATTCTGCCAGCAATGCCATTAAGCGGCTCTGAGTTTCTCTGCGTTACCAAAGAAAATACTATATCCAAATACAGCATGTTAACATTTTAAGTGGCCCATATTACGTTCATCTTATACCCAAGTAACTACTGCATCTTTCCACTGGACATTCAAAAATGAGAAACCCTCACATCATCATTCTAATATTTACTTTTTCATCTACATCCTCATTATGGGGGGGGGGATATTTAGAAAAGACCAATGTGCCCACAGAGAAAGGCCAATGAATTACAGGGTGATACACTGGGGGGAAGCAGAATACTTTTAGAAGGTTCCTGATACCGAGTAATAATCAGAAATTTCTCAGAAAAAAAAACAGAAAGTTTATAATCGGGGCATTCATCCTCATTGGCGTTATTATTTTTGCTTTTATGAAAACTCCTTCTTAGGTTCCCAGTCCTTGGGAATCCAGCTACAAAGCAGAAGAAGTCTCCTAGTCTCACTGGGTCAGGGTGAGAGCCGCAACTCCCAGGGTGATCTAGAGCAGGTCAATTACCCTCTGGGCTGCGTTTTCACTTGCAGAAGGAGAGGCAGAAGAACTACATCCCTAACGACAACACCTGTGCCTCTACCGCCACTCGGGCTTGGACAGTCAGCAGCCCACAGTGGCTGGAGTGAAATGGATTAAGAGGCTGCTCTGAAAGACGCTGAGGTCCTAACTTTAGGACAACACCTCCTATAGATGTAGCTCTGCCTATTAATCTCAAAATGTAATTCTGACAAGTAATCAAATCCCCAGGAGCACTAAGCAAAGAGCCGACTTTGCAATATGCAGCAATGCACAATCCCAAACACCTGTCTTCCCTTTTGCCCCAGTGAAAGTCTAATTTCGCTTGAACGATACAAAATCATTTCTTAGAACGGCGCAATCCGGGCCCTTCTGTTATTTTCATCAAGGGAACATATACAGAGAGAACAGGCAGAACGCTGGCATGCCTAGCACGTGGTTGGAAAACAAGTGAGAAGCTGATCCTTGACCACTGTTTCACTTACATCTTCCTTATGTCTTTTCTTACTCAGTTTAAACTAAAGAAAAATATTCACTGAACCACCTTTAGCCAGCAACCTTCAGCCATCAAGCATAAGTGAGCAGGGACCCTAGCAAACAACCCAAAAATGTCTACTTTGGTGTAACTATCAAGGGGTAACTGCAATACTGGACTCTTAATTTCTCTTTCCGAGTTCTCAAATATCACCATCGGAAATTTTGCAGAAACAGAAAATGAGGGCGGGAGGCTGGTGCACCGCGGGGGCAGGCAGGTGTGGGGGTGGACAGGATGATGACGTCCCTCGGGTACCATCACAACTTGACCCTGGCATTGCCTTAAACCCTCACCCAGATTCAGCCATCCCCGCCACTGGGGAAGTATCAGACTTCACCCATCCAACCGAGGGTCACCATCGGTCTTCACAGGCCGTGCTTCTGTATCTAGCCCAGGTCATCTCAACATGCCTCAGTTAACACCAACCACAAAGCATCTGCAATCTTAAGGCTTCCTGCCACAACTGAATCCCAACCTGCATTAGCCACTTTTTATTACTTCCAAACTGTGGGCTTTTCCCTTCTTTTCTCATGACTCCATTTTACTGCCCTTGGGGTCTCCAAGACTCTTTATAAGGTGCCAAGGAGACATGACCAGGAGGTACAGGGGCCAGCCGAAATGGCAATCAAGTCCTTAAAAATATATTTGTATGTCCAAGTCGGTAAGTTGTGTTTGCTCAGGCAAACTCTAACCGGAGCTCAGTATGAGTGAGAAATCAGAATGATGAGCTGTAATGGCCCAGAAAACTGTGGCAATCCACCCTCACATCAGAGTCCTTCAGACAGGTGAATCTCAAATAGCAAAAGTGTGGAAATTTGAAGTTTCCACCTTTCATCTACAACTTCCGAAAACCATTGGCTTCTAGCAACTGCATCTATAATTGACAGTTCTGCCTCAGTAGAGGGGACGGAAGTTGGGAGGGAGGGGGGAGAGAGGGAGGGGGGAAGAAGGGAAGGAGGAAGGCGAGCAGCGGGCACGGACAGCATCTAACGGACCCCGCGAGGAGAACGCTATCGGAGCAAATCTGCGACGCAAACACCTGCCGAGAAAAGCAGCAAGACGCATGCTTTCAGGGTCCGGGGCACCTTCCAAAGGATGGAACCGGAGACCTAAAGATGACCTAAAGAGCCCCAGAAGCCCACACTTGTCTAGTCTCCTCCTAAGCAAGCAAAGACACTCAGACTATATGAAACCCACTCTCCCCCCTCCTCGTTACTAACAGCATAAAGAGGACCTGTCCTCCGTGACCTTACAATGGTAACTTACGGACCGCATCCCCCCTACCCTGCAGGCTTGTTACCCAAAAACTGAAGGAAGAACACAGCTCAGACCAGGGAGAACAAAGACAAACTCAGGTTCCCACCAGCCTTAAAATTCTACGCCCCTCTTCCAAGGGGAAAAGAGACCTGCAAGCGTCTAGTCAGGGAACAGGTACAGATTCTATTAAGAAAAACAGTTCTGACCCAGCTAACAGGGGCCCTAAATTGTTTCTGATCCTCTCCCGTCTTGGGCTTCACCAAAGTGATTCCCATCTCACTCTTCCAAACTTCAATTATCTGAGAGTCTTCAAATCTCCATGTCAAAATCTACCTCATTTTTTCCCCAGAACTTCCTCAAATGAACAGTTGCTAACCCATTACCAAGTTCTTTTTCCTATATTTATAGGATATCAGGTTCAATCCTAACCCTGAAAAAAAAAAAAAGTATTATTTCTTGAGGAGAAAAAAAAAACTAGCATGAGGCACCGTCACATAATTAGGCTACATTTAGTGTATCTGACTAATCACATCGTGGGGGTAAAATAAAATGCAAAACCACTAACCCTCCACCACCCCCCTCTGCATGTGGGGACACACACACACACACACCTCCCTCCCATCAAGAAGCAGTACAGCTTCCAAAGCCTATAGACTCTGGGACCTAAATTATTCCTTAACAGCTGGCCTCAACTATTATTTTCTGTTTGGGGATGTATCTAATCCTAACATTCTCTCAAACCAAAGAACCGCCATTTATTTCTCACAATACATGGTACTGCCGTATGGAAGGAGAGGAACCTTATGCACCACCCTCAGTGGTCCTGGTGAATGCTCGGGGCTTCTTTAAACCCTTTTCCAGAGAACACCATCAGGGGATCAAAGGCTAATCACTAACTTTGTGATTCATTTTTTTTTAATTTACGGGTTCATTTATAACCCACCCCACTTCCAAAAAAGCAGCGAAGGAGTCAATCTCCCCAACTAACACAAATCACACGGAACCATCATGTCACGATCTTCAACCTCATCTCACATAAACACACCTGAACTGAGGCTCTGCCTCGTACAAATACTCAAATTCACCACCTACAGCAAAATACCTGAATTCATAACCAAGAACGATTCCCACTCCTCCTCTTAGGAAAACTTCCTCACCACTCAGAAAACCCTCGGGCCCCAGGGCTATGCATACTTTCAGAAGTGAAATGCTGGAAGTGACCCATTTACTCCGCAGCGCCATCCCAAACTTCCTAAGACAGAAAGCGAAAAAAATCCACCGAAAACAGAGCTCTCCAGCTTTCCCTGGCTGCGTTCTGACCGGTTCAAACACAAGCGAGCAAAAGGCAAACAGAAACCTTTATTTTAATGTCTCTGTCAACCTCCTTTGTCATCCAACCGTCCTTGCCCGCTTGCTAAAAGCAGCCGTACGGGAAGCCAGAAGGGACCAAGAGAAAATGAAACACACGGGCCGGAGGGCAGCTGGGTGGCATCAGAACTCCTGCATCGGGGCTGCTCTTAATGAGAGTCACTCACCGACACTCACCTCGGGGTGGGGATGCTGACAATCAAGGAAAGAACTGACACCAGGCAGGACAGGGGGCAGCAGAAGTCACGGACTAGTCGTCACTATCTACATCCCCCTCCCCTTAGCTCCCGCTTAAGCAGCATCCTCCGCTCCAACTCCAAACTTCCGTGCCCCATCGCCCATCACCAGCCCACTCAGCCTAGACTCCGAGACCACCGAGTTCCAAATTCTGGAAGGGACCCTGGAGATCTTTTCCAGCATTCCCCATATTGGGTTATGGATTACTACGCCAAGAACAAGAGTGCCCCGTGGTCAAGTAAGTTTAGGAATAAGACACATAGCACTGCCTTTTCTGATACTCAAAATTCACGTCTGCATAATAAAAAGACTTTTAATTCTGGCAGAACAAGACACCCATTTAATTTTGTCTTCCCCCTCAAGTTCCAAAACTACTTGAGGATAGATCACGTTTTTTTGATCTGGAACACAACTTAGGAACATCCAGCAGAGCTAGCTAGCTTCCCTTCCATCTTGGGTACCTTTGCTCTAAAATTAGTCTAAACCTCTCAACGAAGGGATGAAGAAAATTACGCTTTTAGAAAGTAATCTCCCCAAGCTGTCACCTAGTTCGGAGGGCCAAGCCTGGAACATGGGTCTGCACAGGTGTCCGCTTACAGTTCTGTTAACTCGTTTCTACCAGCCCTTCCTTGCCCCCAAGCCCTAATCAATTAGCACCTTCTCAATCCTCGTGGTTCTGTGCTTCCTCAGGATCCCCCCTCCTTGGACTGCTCTCCCCACCCCCCGCGCCCCATCTATCCAAACCTCTTCAACTCCCGAGGCCCCACTTCACTAAGAAGCCCTCCCCAACACTTCACGGATCTCACCACTCCTTCTCTGAAGGCTCGTTGCACTTACTAGACATCCGAGCGCCTGTTCCAAAATCAGTTAATAGGCGCTGGACTTAATCAACTACACACGCCTTCAAGATGCTACATAATTTTAGGTTTCTTTCCACTCTGTCCAGGCACTCCACAAATGATACAAGGAACATGACTAATGTTTTTTAAACAACCGAAAAAAGTGAGATTCGACCCCAGTAAATTACGGTATGCCGTAAGTACATCAAATTCCGCACCGCTTATTCATGCCGCCAATGTGCAGGTAAGCCCCGGAACAACTGGGAAATAAAGACCACGTGGAAGTCTCGGTCTGACCCTGCAACCACCAGGAGTAAGTCTGCCTTCATTTTCACAAGCCAACTGCAAAGCTCCAACTGGCTTCCTGTCTACTAATCCCACCAACTGTATCTCTGCTTCCCTTGGTCCATCTCACAGAAGAGGCTACCCTCAAAACCCAGTGCGTAACAGGAAGGGGAAATGATGGATTTGCAAAGTGAAATTTTCAGCCGTGGTGTTCCTGTGTCTTCCTAACCAAGACTACTTAGAAAGACACCCAAATGAGAACAGAAAGGCAGTATTATCTGGCACATCAGGGTACAAACAGTACTAGAACCCCAACATTTCCATTTATACTCCACTGGCTGGAAGGCATTAAAAAAGAAAAACGAGGCATGGTATCTGGGGACATTCGCTTTCCTCCTACCATTCAAAGTATATCCAAATAAACAATATCTTAGCCAAACGGCAAATCTGCTTCTCAAATGCGTGATGAAAAGAACACCACGTTCAACTTCAGCCTCCTCACCTACCCTCTCATCTCCTCTCGTGACACTCTTCACAATCATATACTTGAACTTCAGGGCACAATTACTTGAGACAAGTGTCCCTGCAGAATATGAAACCACCTCAGCCAGCTTCCCTGCCTATAAAGCGTGGGACTTCTCCAACCGCTCCTACAGCTTTGATCGTCTTAAATAAAAACCAAACGGTACTGAAAATAATCAACTTACAAAGGCAGGTTCTCACTGGGCAAGGTTCTTGCTTTTACTGCCGTATTAGTGGAACCACAGCTTTCATCGGCACGCGTCACCACGACTTAGCAGCCCTTTCTTTAAAAGAGGAGTCAAAATCAGCGACTCAGGACACAATCATGGGGTCAAACAATGAGTCCATTAACACTCTACGTGCGCAACTCCAGAGTCTGCCAGCTACTGCTCCGAACCAGCACAGGCCACGAGCCCAGCTGTGCGAGCCAAGATTTCTGGTTTCTTATCACACCACACCAGCAGCAGCCTTGATGCGAGGCGACGACTGACTTCATTTCTAAACACAAGGCACAAAAACGTATTAGGTGCTTCAGGTAACTCTTGGCATCTATAAAATTCCTAACATTTATAAGCACTCCGTTAACATATATTTCTGTCCAAGTTCATGGTTTACTTGCCCATTTCCCAGTAAATCCTCCGATTTCGTGGTGATAGTTCAGTAAATCTTGTCAACCGACAACAGTGAGACACGGGAGGGTTTCATGATCGCTACACACACGTCTGCCCATCCAACAGGGACACGGAGGTAATAAGCAGCACACAGATCCAACTTTTCCCACCGAACCAGACATATAGGGTGATTTTTTTATTCCCCATGGCGTGTTTTTAATACGAAAAGTTTATTGAGATCGTTCCTAAAAAGCCAGGCCTCTTCAATGTGAACACCGACAGGACAGCTGAGTATCCGGGGACTGCTGTTAATTTATGTAGGTGTGATGACGGTACTGTTGAGTTTCTGGTGGGTTTTCTTTGTGAGTCATTACCATTGACAGGTACATATAGACATATTTACTTATTTCTCACATCCCATCTGGGAGGGGGGAGTAGGTGGGATACGGATGAAACAAGAGGAGACAGGAGCTGGCAGCTGTTGAACCTGCGTGTTGGGAAGTTCAGAGTTTATTAAACCGCTCTCTCTACTTTTGTGTATGTTTAAATTTTTCTGTCAAGTTTTTAGGAAACTTTTTAAAAAAGTAGACCTTTTAGGCCTACATACAGATATGCAGATGATATTTAAATATGAAGGTAGCACAGCATTCCGCTAACCAAAGTAACCTGGGTTTGAATCTGGAAAAGTAGCAGGAAAAAATAACCACAGCAAGGAAAGGAATGTTATTAACGCTACACTATGAACTTGCTCTTTTCTAAAAATTGAATGTTTTTTTTTTAAACCCCCCAAAAACCAGAATGGGCACATTTTCTCTCAAAAGCTAAATGGACAGATATGTACCTCTCAACCCCAGTCAAACATCTACTTATTAAAAGTAGAAACAATCAAAAACCAACCGCATAAGTCATTATCCACGTCTACCTGGCCTTCAAAAGTGTTCATGGGGAAAGTGCAGGCCCCTCTTCCCTACTTACTGCAAGGGGCCCCACGGCCACCCAGAACCACCACGCAGAAAGCAGAACCACTTGTAACCAGCTCCTAAAAAAAATGTCCTAAACCAACCACAGACTAGGCAGCACTTCCTATCAGGACACATGCTGCCACTTCAATTCCTATTTCAAAGGGAGAAAGAAAACAAACAGAAACAGAGAGAGAGAGAGGTC